>JAOBAY020002133.1:0-15621 GCA_025331085.2 Zoanthus sociatus | reverse complement strand
GAGTACAGTTAAATATCTTTTTGTGAGCTAACCCAAAATATGATGGATTGGTGTCCTGCCTAGGGGAGAATTAATGATTTATTCTCATCATGTTACAGAACCTGGAGACTACAAAATGAAATAGAGATATTATCAACCAGGGAAAAATACTAATCTAAAACAATTTCAGTTTTTCATGAAAAAAGTTAATAATAGTACAAAAATGGTGGTTCTGTTGAAATTTATATGCAGAGTTTTGGCTATTGCACATTTCTGTGTTTCCAGCTTTAAAGTCAAGGGACTGTTTAAGTTGCTTCTTTTTCATATTTTTTACCTAACAGAAATTCAAACAAGACATCCTGTAGTTAAAGAAGAACTTACTGAAAAAGACCTAGATAAGATGGTAAGTAATTTACTGTCAGGATGCAGGTCTCCAAACTTTGGTTCCTAATAGTATTATCTAGCTCGGTTGATGAATCTGTAAGCAGCTTACCATATGTAATTATGGTCTTTTAAATTCTAAAATGTAGGTAAATGTCATGTTGTCGGAAACAGAGACATTCTGGATTTTAGACCTACCGGGAACTTCTGTTCCTCAGGATGGTGAGAATGCGGATGAAGTGAGAGAGAAGAACCAGAAATATGAAGAGGTAGGTACAAAATTATTTTGTGTACAGAAAGACAATCTAACAAATTTCGTCGTATTTACAGTGTAAGTTCAATGTCTCAATTGAGAATGTCTCTTACTGTTTCAAATAAAATTCTAAGGGTCAGCATATTGTGGATAAGTCCAGGAGCTAAAGCCCCATTGTTTGGTGTTACCAGAAATGGAAATGTCTTTTTTGCATGTAAAAGAGTTGAAAAATGAGTAATTTATGAATGTTCTTTATGTATACGTAGACAGCATAATTTGCACTGTAAGTCAAAGAAAACCTTTTACTATGCCTGTCAAAATTTGTATCCAGTCAGATGGCATTCTAATATAATATAGATTTACACTCTGCCTAAAAGCGGAGCTCCGATCCCAAAGAGATATTAACCGTACTGCAGTCTCTGAAAAACCTATTCCACTCCTGTACACGGACGTCGTAGTACGGACGGACGAACATGACATCATGACGTTGAAATTCAACTTGACAAATATGCGATGTTTTTTAAGTGTGTTGGTCCACAGGAGCCCCGCTAAAAATCAGGCAAGGATTAATGACACTCACTGCACCTATCTTATTATTATATACAGTATCAAAGGTGCTTGAATGCAATGGATCATCGTTTTTTTTTAACTTTAAATGGTTTTAACCATTTAATCAGAAAAACAATAACGTAGCACATCAATTGGTCATCAATGTGGAATTTTAAAACATCAAAATAGTAGGTGTTTTGAATAAATGATACTTAGATGTTATATTTTACAGTTGCGATAGCTGAACTGTTTGCTTTATCATGCAGCTTATTAAACTCAAGCAAGGTAATGACAGCTATGTTGACAGAGGTATGCAGACTTTCAATGATGATCGGAAGCACAAAGAGGTCCAGGTGACAAAGGTGGAAACTTTTGTAAGTCTGTTTTTATTTCTTTCGTACTCCAGTAATAATTAATTAGCCTTTCATTTTAAGTATTTTAAACTAATTAGTCTTAGCAATCCATAAACCAGATCAGCTATCCTTCCATTTATCTATCTACAATCTATGCACCTGTTAATAATTTTTATCACAGCTGCAATTTTTCTGTTTAAGCTAGTAGTTAGACATCTGACACAGGCAGCCCACAGTGCACATTAGGTAGCCTGAGTAAACGCCTATAGGCGTCTAGTTCTGTTTAAGCTAGTAGTTAGACATCTGAATAGACATCTGCAATGCTGCTGAAAAATAGCAAAACAGTTACTGTTCATCAACAGGATTAACTAAATTTTGTGCAATTCTACATCTGGTTTGGGCTGCATTAATTCCAATTTTGATTTCAAGTGTTGAGGAAATTTTACATGATAGATGTTGTAACTCTTCTTGAGGGAAAAGTTTTCGAAGCGAAGCTCCTTTGTCAGCATACAGGTTAAAAACAATTCTTTAATCCACCATTCTATCTACACACCTTCACAAACCCATTCACACACCAATTTATTAATCTATCCGCCTACTCTTTGATGTACCCATCCACCCACCCATCCATTTTATCCATCCATTTCATCCATCCAAACCTCTCCACGCACCTATTCATACACCAATCCATTCATCTATCTACCCACCCTTAATCTATCCACCAACCCTTCAATATATCCATCCATCTAAACCTCCTCCATGCACCCATTCATACATCCACATGCCCATCCATCTACCCAACCACCCAACCATCCTTGCAACAAACCATCCATTCACTACATGTATACGTACACTATTCATTCATAACCACTGATTCATCCATCTACCTACACAACCACAAAACTATCCATCCACCCATCCATCCATTTAAAGAAATGATTACTAAAACTTTTTACTGTTAATTTTTTTGTTTAATTTATATACTCAGGATTTGCACTGACTAAAATAATTCATACGAACCAGTCAGGCGAACTTTTCATCACTTCAAAGCACCTCAAAGCAAGATTAACTTGTCAATATCGAGTAGGCCTATATTTTTTAAAGCAATCTATTTGTTCTAGTAGCATTGCTGTCTGTCTTTATGTCTCCTGTGTCCCCTCTACGTGTCTACTGTCTGTAAGTATAATGTGAATCAGTCTAGATTAATGATGCACTATTCTGGGTAGGATACTGGATGCTTGGCTACAACCTGGGACATATATGACACGTACTGCTCGGAAAAGATTGAAAATGCAGGTGTGACTCTCACAACTTATACTTGCTGTTGGTTAGCATTTTGTGAAGATAATAATGATCATGGCAATATTTTTAACATTATCAATTTATGGTATGTTACTTTTTGTTAGTCATTTTCCATATTTATAAAAATTTGATTAGATTACTTATCACTTCTTACAAAGTTTCAAAGTTTTTTTACTAATTGATTTTATCATGTGCTTTGTCCTAACCTTCCTCATAACATGAAGTTCACAAGACTATCGTCACTACCAATTTTGTGCTTTCTTCCGCCAACTTATGACAAAGTTTGAGGGAGTTACATAAGCATATAGAAATCTACCGATTTTGATTTCAAGTGTTGATGATGAAAAATTAGATCTTTAACCAAAAAAGGAAAAGGTTTTACCATGTACAGTATGTGGTGATGCACCTTCCAATTCAAAGATGATGTGTATAGGTATTTGATTAATAATCATTCAAAACCTTTATCACATTTTTGTGTGTTGTTTTAAGGTGAGAGTGATGATGATGATAATCGTTTTGAAAGCCTGAGCCGGCCGGTCAGCGGTAGAAAAACTGGTGGTAGTAATCTTGATGAAACTGAAAGTGTAAGTACTGGTTCTGTTCGACCAAGCAGTGAAGCCTCAGAAAGTGTTTCAGGTTGGTGATGGATTTATTCATAGTCAATGTATCACCTTGTGAACTACTGCAAATCCTATATACTTGTATGCTCAGCTTTAGATAAAGTCTATAATCAGTAGAAAAAATAATTCTCGCATATCTGTGCCTTCTATAGTTGAAAAGGTGTGAAAATAACTTTATTATTAAATGCTATTCGTGACATTAAAATTCTAACGCGCATTTGAATTGCTCGTCACTACACAAAAATATTTGTCATGTGATTTTAATTAACACAACATAATCATGAAAACCAAAGTCTACTGGCAAATGCCCCAAACATTAGTCCTCGTGTAGTGAAAGACACATGTTTTTCCAAGAGGTTAATTTCCAATAACTGCTCTTTAACTTCTTTAATTCCATTTTTTTTTTACTAGATAAGAGATACTAAAACAATGAGAACTCTTGGCTTTAGAGACTCTGATTAAACAGTCTTTTCGGCTTTCATCCATCTGGGCCATTGGCACATACTGTAGTTGTTGCCGGAGTGTTAATTGTTAACCCGCGCTCGCTTTCCCGTAACCTACGTCACACGTTACCTTTGTTACCGCTGACAAGTGCCCACGCTCAACGACCCGAAACACGTACATTCAAACTAGAATTTCTCGGAAAATCAGCGCAGCACGAAAATAAAATTTTTTAAATACTGTCTCCACACTTTTAAGGATTTTATCTAAAAAAGGTTGATTTTAGGGTTAAGTTCCCCTTTAAACAGTATTCTCTTGTATACTTATGCAGGATTTGTAGTAGTTTCACTCGCTATAATACTTGCTTTTCTTTCCTAAATAAAAGGTTCAATTAAATACCATGTTCTTATAATACTGTTTTAATACTGTTTCGGAGGTATGTATGTGGTACCAGTTAACTAACTTAACTTGATTTCACTATCTTGCTCTAAAACATCTCATGCAAAAAAAACTTTATCAAGCAAACCGCTCCACTTAATTACTTGTCCTGTCACCAGGAGCTAGTGTATTTACATTGAAAAGTCAATCATTCGAGGAGGATGCTGAACTCAAGGAAAAAGAAGCTCAAGATAAAAGTTCAGAGGAAATCGCAGCAATGAAAGCCGAACAAATTCTCAAGGTTAGCAGATTATACGCTTAGAAATAAATTTATCATTGGTAAAAACACAAATGTTGAAAATTTCTGCTTTTTTCTTTTCAAGAGTTTTAATGCTTATTCATTAAAAAGTTTAAATTAACTTGGTTGTTCAGTTCCTGGTTTTGGGCAACTACACACCATTTCTTTCTTTCAACTTAAATCATTTGAGTTGTGGTTTTTAAGTACCTCCTGTCTACTTGTCACCGTTTCTGAATGGCATCTTTTTTAGAACGTTGTGATTTTTACACAAAATAATTATTCCGTTTTAAACTTTTTTTAACCTTTTTTTATTTTCTCAGTCAGAGAACATGCAAAAAGATCTGTTCGTAATGGAGAGAATGTTGAACCTAAACACGTATCAGCCCAAGCAAGCACAATACAGGGGACTAGACGTTGTAAAAGGTACTCTCATTTTACTGTGCACAATAATGGAGACTAGACGTTTTTAAAGGTACTCTCATTTTACTGTGCACAATATTGGAGACTAGACGTTCGTTGTTAAAGGTACTCTCACTTTACTGTGCACAATAATGGAGACTAGACATTTTTAAAGGTACTCTCATTTTACTGTGCACAATAATGGAGACTAGACGTTTTTAAAGGTACTCTCACTTTACTGTGCACAATACGGGGACTAGACATTGTTAAAGGTACCCTCACTTTACTGTGCACAATACGGGGACTAGACATTGTTAAAGGTACCCTCACTTTACTGTGCACAATATTGGGGACTAGACATTGTTAAAGGTACCCTCACTTTACTGTGCACAATATTGGGGACTAAACATTGTTAAAGGTACCCTCACTTTACTGTGCACAATATTGGGGACTAAACGTTGAAAAAGGTACCCTCACTTTACTGTGCACAATATTGGGGACTAAACGTTGAAAAAGGTACCCTCACTTTACTGTGTACAATACGGGGACTTGACATTATAAAAGGTACTCTCACTTTCTTTCAAACAAAAAGAAAAATTTTTGTTTGGGAAGCAATTTTTGTATATTGCAAAAAGCTGAGTTTTTTTTAGATTTTACAGTTAGCTTAAATATTTTATTAAAATGATTTTATTCATTTTCATATCTCAAGTAGAATACAAAGCACGCCTGTTCACCAGCATTCCTGTCATGTAGTGCTCATCAAGTCTCTTAGATAATTGATGGAAGTCCAAGTAGAACAAACCAAAGATCTTTTTACTGATAATTAGTTAATGAAAACCTAAAAATAAATATTCTCATGGTGTTACAGAGTTTCTCTTTCAGCGTTTCGTGGATACCACTTCTCTATTACTATTTTTTTTTTCATTAAAGATATCGATGATGAAAGAAAGGAGGACGTCATGACCAGTACTGCAGTCAGTCTAGCGCAGTTAGGACCGAACCTCAATAAATTGTGGTCTTACACCTGTGCCTTGACAAAAGGTAGAAATGTCAGCTGCCTCGCTTGGAACAAGCGTAATCCTGTAAGTTGAAACAGTTGGTATATCTCTGCTAAATAGTTGATAAATTGTTATAGATAAAATAATGTACTTTTTGTAAACTCAAGCTTATCATTATGTACGTATAATTTTGATTATAGATTTCTTATTTGTGTGATAGACATTGCATCTGTCTTAGATTGTTAATAAATTCTTGATTAAACTGATTGACTGAAACTAAATTGAATGTTATTGCTATGCGGTTTTTTGCTAGTTTATTGCCACCTTTTGCAGACTCATCTGAATTACAGGTGCAGGTCATCAAATAGGTACATTTTACACGTTCAGTATACACATTCTTAACAAAACTTAATCTACTTATACTTTACAGCCACAAAATTATTAAGTCGATCTGTTCTACCCGTGGCTACTCAGAACAGGGCACCGGAACGGAGAGAATACAGGGCAGTGTTTAAAATTCTTCTGCTTTTAATTAAGGGGCAGAGCACACTTTCCAGTGTTATACTGGCAATGAATTTACGACACGCCTACTCCCTGCGAACCTCTAAGGACGTTATCCCCACCTTGGCCAGGGCTTGATCGTAGCTCGATCAAGAAGACATTAACATTTTTTTTTTAACATTTTTTGAAGACATTAACTTTAAGTTGAGCGTGAAGAAACAATCATACACTTAACTGAAATTGAAACGAATAAAAAACGACAATACACTTTATTCGAACTTGTCGAAGCAATCATGATTAGTTTTGATACTGTTATCAGTTTTTTTGAGATTTGAATCTGTAGACATGACGAAACACCTGTAATCAAATCATATGATTGTGATAAAAAGTTGTTTATTTTGAAACCAATAAACATCACTAGTCTTTTTCTGATTGAAGTAATATCGTGATATTATTATCACGAAAACGAATTAGGATAACATAAATATCAACAAGATTTATAAAAACGGCTACAAGCATTAACAGTCAGTTGCTTGCCAAACCATATGCAAGAAGGGGAAACAGTTATAGGCTGCCTGCTTGTAAACAATTTCCTACAAGTAATCAGGTGCAGAAGATCTTAGATTTGCTGATAAAGTTATTCCTTCTTCTGCACATTAAATTATCCATTTATTGGAAAGAGAAATCATCTGGTCCAGTTACCAATAATTTACAATAAATTTAATGTGTTTTACAGTTTTAAATCGCGATTTAATGGCCACGCTTCGACCTTTAAACATCGCTAGCATGCTAACAGCACAAAACTGTCTAAATATATCTGGGGTCCGAAGGGTTTAGGAACTAACTACCAAATCAAATGGTCTATTTTGAGACGAACCAGAGCGAACAATTCCGGAACAATAACATGCAATCTATGCTTCTGTGAGAAACTATGCACTCTTAACGCCGACAGGCGTTACTTAATGAAGAAACAAACCGAATTAATCATTGCGTTTCAACAGCTAAACAAATTCCTTGCAGGCTTGTAGTTTTAAAACTTCATAACTAACTCTTTCGATTTTTTTGGTCTGATGATCGCCGTAGTGCGTGAAAAATCGATATCCATTTTATGTTTTAAATATTATTTCAGTAGTATTTGTGCTCTACTTCTTTTGTGATAGAACTCTCTTTTACCGAGTAAATTAACTTCGTTTCGGTTGTGTTAAATAATATTTCTATTATAATTACTTTTCCCCCTGTTACTAGTTGAATGAGTCAATGTGATGTGTCTTGACCCTCTGTCACTTCCTCTATAGGATATTCTTGCTGTAGGGTATGGGGAGTTTAACTACTCTGAACAAAAAGGGGGTCTAGCTTGCTGTTGGTCCATAAAAAATCCTGAGGTAGGTCGCTATAATGTTTAGAGTTTAAAGTATTTCCAGATTTCCACCATCACCCCACTGTTCCTCAAACCTTCACCTACATCTTCCACCTTTGTTTTCCATCATTTTTTCCATTCTAATCGTTCTCCATCATTTTTGCCTCACTGATCGTTCTCCATCACACAGTACATGGTTCTCACTACTCCTGGAATTCCTGGAATTCTCCTGAAACTTTGTTTTTTTCTTCCCAGGACCGTAGAAACGTCTAAAAAATAGATATTTTTCTTTTACTCTTGTAAAACTGCTGTAAATGTTTTGGAAAAACTTTCATTGTCTGGAAATTTGCTACACTGAAATACTTGATATTACTTCCTTTTCACTCTTGAATCATTACTATCAACAAGTATTTCGCTGGAAAGAAAAATGTGTATTTGCATGAATTTCGGCTGGATAAAAGATCACCTAGGTATACAAGCACTGTCAAACCTTGCCTTTCTTGTGAAGCTCCTATATTGTCTTGTTTCAGTATCCTGAGAGAGTTTACCACGTACCCCATGGAGTTACTGCCGTAGATTTCTCTGCTGCCCATCCCAGTCTACTTGCGGTAAGTGAGCATTTTTATTACTTCTTAATAGATGTATTGTCACTTTACGAGGCTATTGCTGCTATTGTAGTCCATGCGTTTGTACCCCTGCCGTGGTACATTCAACCTCTCCATGTGTCGCCTCTTGACTTATTGTAATTCATAGCTAAGCCAAAGTTAAAAGCAAAGTCGCAATCATGATTCAACGTATTGGCTGTAAAGTTTTTAGTAGATCATTAACTCATTCGAGAGTTAGTGTTTGAGCTTTTGTTTACTGTTATGGTTGTGTTATACAAAAATCTTCATCATTTTTTACAGTTTCGAAGAAGTATAAAACTGCTATTGTTTGATAAAATATCAATTTGCAAAGTCTAAAGAAAATGTTTTTTAATCATAAATTCATTGGTAGAGTCGTCCTTATATGAGTTGCCTTCAACTTAGATTTTTTCAACGTAACTGAGCTTTCAGTTTGCAACTTTGGTAAGCCAAAATAACTTTACCTTTACATCTGTTAGGTTCAAGGTAATTAGTTGAACAGAAGTTTTTGTGACTAAAATTACTGGTAATAATAATAATAACATCAGTTGATGATGATGATGATGATGATGGTGATGATGATGAAGTTTATGATGTTGGTGGTGATGATGATGATGAAGTTCATGATGTCGGTGATGATGATGCTGATGATGATGGTGATGATTATGATGATGATGACTATGAAGTTGATGATAATGATGATGATAACATGAACTTGTTGATGATGATGATGATGATGATGATGATGTATTATTTATGTCCCTGGACAGGTTGGTATGTACAATGGATCAATAAAAATATACAACGTACGCAAAGCAATAGATGTTGCTGCACTGGACAGTCGGTAAGGGACTTGTTTCATGTTCAGGGTGGGTAAAACAGTAGTTTTTACTCGCTCTAAGACATTCTGTTTCAAGTTATCTGTTTCGATATTTATATAGTTCTAACGTGGATAAATCTGGAAACTATTCTGTGGATCGATTGCTTGATGTGCCAGTCTTAGATGAGCGTTGTCGGACCTCACGCCCAATTTACATGTTTGAACACACTTATGTGATGTTTTACTATATTTTACGCTTCGTATCCATTTTTGCATTCCGTTCACTTTTTGGTTTAAATCAGAGTTCAACGCCAACAGAGTATAGGTTTTGCCCGTATCAATTCAAACATACACACTACAAAACTGTATGTAGAAAAAGCTCTTCCTTTTATACAAGTCTTTCCTGGAAACCCAATCATTTACTCCTGTATCTAAACAAATGCAGCACATTTTTAAGGCAAAAACAATCATAATCTGTTTGCTACAGCGAAAGCCAGGGGAAGCATACAGCTCCTGTGTGGCAAGTCCGCTGGGTTGACCGTAACCAGGGAACTGCCGAAGAACACGATGAAATTCTCATTTCAATATCAGCCGATGGCCGGGTTACCAAATGGTCGATACGGAAGGGATTTGAGTGTGCAGGTGAGATTTCAGCGAGTATTTGGTAATACATCAAGACAACAACTTTGTATTGTAGTTGTATTTGTTTTGGTGTTGACAATAACCATCGTAAAAACAAAGACGGTTGAAGATTAACTGGGCCGCTAAAAACTTTTGTTTATATCTATCCAGTACGTGAACAAGAATTGAGTTTTTTTTTATGTACGTATGATAAAAGTTTTTTTTATTTTTCTTTTTTATTTTTCATTCCAAATGATCACATGAACAAATTTAGTATTTAGATTCTTTAGATATTTGGTACATTTATTACATTTACAATCTTGAAAAAGGAGTTTTTAAAAATTTTCGATGTTTTGCACTGAAATTTTGATACTTTTAAATTCAATGATTTAAATCTTACATTTTGTACGGAAAAGATTTTTATAAGACAGAAATAGCTTTACTCGTACGGATTATTTATATGTTCAAATAGCACAGGGTTCGTACGCAACCTGGAAAACCTGGAAATCCTTGAATTTCGGGATTTTTGTTCCAGGCCTGGAATTCCTTGAAAAATGAGGTTTTTTTTGAGAGAGAGACCTGGAAAAATCCTTGAATTTTACGTTTCCAGTCCTTTTAGTGTAACTTGTGCCCATAGAATTGTTTTAGTCATAATTTTTGTTCTTTATACATCACTACTCTCGATCGTGAATCGCATTCTAATTTGCCTTAGTCTTGATTTGAAATAAAGGACTGGGTGCAAGTGTATTTGTTCATGTGTGCATTTTTGCTGATCGTATAAGTCGTCTCATGGTTTTGGCGTCGCGTGTTCATGAAATGTATTCTTTCGTCGTTTTGTTGTTCCATTAACATTGTAACAAATTGTTGAGTGTTGACATTTAGCATGTTTTTGTTGGTAGGAGCTTCGGTAACTAAATTAAATTTGTGCTGAATTTAACATATATACAGGCATTCTTATAGTATGTTTTCCGTAGTTCTCTATCGCTTTAAGAAACATCAGTGTGCATGTGTCAAAAAATATCTGGAAGAAAGTTGGTATTTTGGTGTTCGAGTTGACTTTATCTTACAGTGTCTCCGGTATATCGAGACCTTGAAAAAGTTCAGCACACCTGGAAATTATCTGGAAAAGTCCTGGAATTTTTCATTGAGCAAAAGGGAAGAACCCTGATAGCAAAGAAAGCCGTTAGTTTTAATGGCCACTATTTTGTTTTGTTTTCCAGACTTAATGAAGCTTAAGCGTGTTAGTGTTTCCAAGCAAACAAAGGGAGGAGGAAAAGATTATGCGTCAAAGAAAGGAGATGCTCTCATATCTCGTTTTGCTGCCGGTTTCTGTTTTGATGTCCTTCCAAGCGACTCCAACATGTTAGTGTTCTTAGTATCTATCATAGTTGGGTTGCAGGCCTACACAGCTTAATTCACGTTTTGTTTGTTAGTAAACATCCATATTATGTTTGGTAAAGCATCCCTCTAATTTAGGATGTCAATGAGGTCTCAACTGATCTATATAACGTTGGATAAGGCTTGCAATAACTAATATTTACGTTCTGCGATAATAAGCAATAATAACTATAGCTTATTGTGTGAATCACTTGTTTTAACTTTTCGCCGATGCGACTTGTAAACAAAATCTAAAACCTGAACTTATAATTCGGGTGTATGTGATAAGTACAGTACGTTTCTCAAAATAAACAATTATTGAACTTTTGTTTGAGGATTAGACTATTCTATCAATGAGCTGGCTTCTTTATTCAAGTTTATGTTTAAGGATGTTTTCATGTTTCTTTCAGATATCTAGCTGGAACCGAAGAAGGAACTATTCACAAATGTTCTTGTTCCTATAATGAACAGTTTTTAGAAACCTATTATGGCCACACGGTAGGTCTTATGTTATGGCCTGGGTAGCTCGATTCAGTTTTACTTGTCAAGAAGATATTTCCATGTTGCATGAGGCATTGTTCCTCACGACTAGTTTTCTTTATATTTTTCTGTTTGATTATGGGTTTGTATTGTTTTAAAAATATCTCAGTTATAAATTGACGAAATTCGTTTACAGTTTTTTCAACATCGGCATACTGAAGTGTCTCAGTTTTTAAATATGTAACAGAGTTGGTCGTACTGACCAACTCTGTTACATATTAAAAAACGAATAGCACGTGACAAAAGGCATCAATAAATTAGAAGTTCTTCCTGATATGTTATTCAGATTTTACAAAGAATGTATAGCTCAACATTTTTTTTCAAGTTTTAAACTCATCTTTTTTTTGTTACCTAAAGTTTTAAGCGGATGAAGGAGATTGTGATCAAAAGTGGCAACTACAAGTCACATCCAAAATCCAACATTAACTAACACATACTTTGTCATTATCACCATTAACTTCATCATCATCATCTTCATTATCACTATCTTCATCAGCAGCAGCAACTTCATAATCATCTTCATCAACATCATCGACTTCAAAATAATTATCACCCTATTATTACTAAAGGTTTTACTATGATCCACAATTAGTATCATCTTAATCCAAATCAATCTAATTTCTCTCATTATCTTCATGTTAATTCTTCATTTCCTGATCGTTCCCATCATCATTGTCATCATCATCATCTTCTTCTTCTTCTTCTTCATTACCGTTCTTGTCGCCATCATTATTTTCTTAAAAGCTCTCAACTAATTTGTTTGCGGTGAATCATTCCTAGGGTCCCGTATACAAAGTTAAGTGGTCTCCGTTTGTCTCCGATGCTTTCTTGACCTGTAGTGCAGACTGGAGCATACGACTGTGGCACCAGGAGAGATCAGTGCCAGCTATGACCTTTTTGTCTTCCACAGTAAGTATTCGTCTCAAATGTGTTACAACAGATAGGCGTGTAGTTGATTATCATATTCAGCCATGATAAATGGTGGTATTTAACAGTTGATACTATGGCCCCCTCCAATGCTGAAGTGAATAATGTCCGATATTGCAGCATGATTAACTCACACAGTATACTAGGTAAATAAATGTAAGTAGGACTCACAACCAATGTTCGTTTTTCATCAAAAAATGAATGATTTAAGAAAATCTTTCAGGATATTTAGTGTTTGTTTCACCTGTTTGGACGTCGTCCTTTAATTTAAAACAATGTACATTACAAATTAGCTGTTTTATTTCATCACAAAATTGATGATTTTATGTTCTGTACAGAAATCAGTCAATGACGTCAGTTGGTCTCCGCTTTCAGCGACATTGTTTGCGTGTGTGAACGATCGTGCTGTTGAGATATGGGACCTGAAGGTCAACACGTGAGTAACCATATTCTTCCTTGCTATCCGTTATCTCAAACCATACTTAGTCAAGAACGTTAGCCAAAAAACAGCTTGCTTGATTTCATTCCATCCCCGGAAACCAATAACTCGCAAATATGGTTGAAAGGGGCATTAGTTTTAGCTTTGAAGTAAAGATACAGTTAGTTGTTGTGTGGAATATTATAAAACTATTGATTTTCTTGACCATATAAAAAATACTTGGTTTGTCACTGGTTAAAATCACCCGCGCAATGGGCAACGCAACAGATGAACATGGTAAAGGCTAATATTTTAGATGTGATGTTACAACTTGTTTTCTCGGCAAACGTAGCGCTTAGTAAACATAATCTTAATGGATTTCCTAACATGATTTTCGGAGTTGTTACAAACTTTTTTTTGCGCAATATTCTTCCAATGAATATGAAATTTAATCAACTCTAGGTTGAAATGTTAAATCCTTGCCGTAACAATATGGATGACAAAGGTGACGTTTAAAGCGTTATCCAGTGAATGATTACCCGGCAAGTGGTTACCCGGTAAATGGTCACCCGGCAAATGGTCACTCGGTGAATGGTTAACCAATGAATGGTTAGCCGGCAAATGGTTACCAAGTGAATGGTTACCGTGTGGAAGGTTACACGATGAATGGATAACCTCGAATCTCCCGCGTCCTATGCTACTTAGGACTATGATTTACATTTCATCTTGAGTTGATTAAAGTACGCGTTTTACCTACTATATAGTTTTATTATTGATTTTCAAGTTCACAGTTCAGTGACAAGTAATTTTTATGGTCGTTGCATTTGATGTGCCACTATTCACCAATATAACTTCCCAGTGATGCTATTCGATTCTTTTTCTTGCAGCCTCGACCCCATCATTTCCTTCGTACCAGTACAAGACGTGCGTCTGTCAGCAGTGAAATTTGCTCTGGATTCTGAGGTTGATAATGATATTGTGTTTATTTCCTTCCCATTGCACATCAAAATATTGATCTGTATTACAGAAATCACGCCAAAACAAATTGACCATTACACATGTTTCACAAGTTCTTTACATTTTTTTGTTCTTGTTGGTAGGAGCCTTGGTAATTACCCCAAACTTAAGCTATAGTTGTGTTGGAGTTTAACAGATATATAGTCATTCTTATAGACCTAAAATTCCTAATTTTCTTCGTTCTTTAAATCTCTAATTTCTACCCATTTTGGGCTATTTTCCCCTGAATATTTCTATTTTTTTGTCTTTCCATATCTGTCCCGATGATGTTGAGGTGCACGGCGTTTGCATAGCCTACATCTGAAGAGAGCAATTCTAGATTCCGTCAGCCTTTGCTGATCGGTCCCTATCCCCATGACGGACAATTTGAGTGAATTCAGAGCTCCTCTGATGTAGACCTTGCAATGTTGCGCATCTCCAGTTGATTTGGGTAAATTCATTATACCTTACGTAATCAGTCTAAACGAGGTAAGATTTTTATTTCCACGAAGTCATCCAAAAGGGGACATTTTGATAACGATTTGGTCTATAATAATAAGTGAATAGTTGTTGCAGATCACTTATATACTTCAAGCATCTGTGATTATGGCCTATGCTAAGCCTTTTTATTCCTAAAATTCTTTAGAATTTAAATTTAAAAACCAATATTTTTCCTAAAAAGTTCCTCAGAGTTATAAGAATGCTTGGCTATCGTTAACTTTGGTATCGGGTTATCAGACTTGCGTTATTTTTTGTCTTGTGTCTGCAGAGAAACAAGCGGCTAGACCAATTGAAAAACACTTTCCGTTATATTCTTGTTGTTTTAAACAATCTAGTTGTTTGGTAGTCGTTCCGTCCTCAGGATCTATGTGTCATACAAATGTTCAAGTCTAGGCAACGCCCTGATTGAACTATGGCAACGTGGCTTGGGACAGCGATCTGTAACTGCTCGAGCCACTCTGCCGTATTTTAGCAAAAAAGAAAACAAAAGCTGGTAGTTTAATTTTTATTCCATCTAGTCTCTTGGAATTTGTTTCTTTCTATCTATTTGTTTGCCCAACACCTGGTTATAGAAATTGCTTAAGTGAAAACTGATATTACGTTTTCTACTTGACGACAGCTCCAAACGATTCTGGTTGGAGACTCTGAAGGTCAGGTGACCGTGTACCAACTGAGAGGGATCGACAGCGGCTCTGAGCTACAGGTACTTAATATTTTACTCAGTGTTTATAAACCAAATGTTAGCCCTGGCTTAATCTGCCAGTTTGTCTTAGAGACGGCCTGGGTTCGATTCTTCCAAACTATACTGAGGATCATACAATAACAATGTGAAAAGACTTTGAATAAGGATCCTTTCAAGGAGAACCCGAAGCTAAATATCTATTAACCCTTTGACTACTGGGAGCTTTTGCAATTTTGAACGATTTTTTGTATCAAAACAATCAATCGGCTTTCTCTAATCCATATTAGGCATTCACATGGAAACATCC
>JAOBAY020002132.1:0-25863 GCA_025331085.2 Zoanthus sociatus | reverse complement strand
TATTCAAATAAGACCGGCTCGCCTCGTTTGGGGTAACATATTCTTTTGAATTTCCAACTCAAAGACGAGGCGAGCCGATCTTATTTGAATAAATACAAGAATTTAAAAGTAGTCGCCATTTATGAAAGTGGTCTATATCTCTGTCAAGATTTCTCTTTTGAAAGTAGAGTGTTTACATATTAATTACTGGTCAGGGATGAAATGAGGTCTTTACAGAAATGATCAAGTTATGATACTGAACTAATCATTATTGAAGCCAAAGCCTATATTTTGACCAGAAAAATTATTTATTTGATTTGTTTTATTTTCATAACGCTGCAGTTCCTTTTTCCTTTTTTAGACTTTTCACACTGTAAAGGTTTTGTAATAACTGAATTAAATTATTTTGATTTACTGTTTAAATTAATGATTGTTTTCACTGTCTTTTTCGAAGTGCACATATCAGTTGTGGATTTTTTATATCTATAAAATGTCTTTACCCTTCTAATGGTGATGGCAAAAAACAAATTCTATTAGGATTTTTCTTCTTGGTATAATTTGCGTTTAAAGTTTGGAGCAATCACTTCCGGAATCACCTTGACCGAGCGATGGGAGACTAGTAACTACCATATTATCTCCTGGTCCATGACGTCAAAATCAGAATTTAGTAGTGAGAGTAGGATCCAGTTTCTATATTACTATTCAATTTAAGTAGCTACAACACACCTCGCTACCATATTTTACAAGAAAACGGAACAGATAGATAACTAGAACAACTTCGTGGTTATTACCGTGCCTGGCTTAGAGTTTTATTAAATCTGTTAATAGTACATGCTCTCGGATCTTATCGTTAAGTAATCGCTGGCCGCTGGGCTTGGATAGAGCCCACGTTACTTTCGGGCTGCGGCTCACAGGCACAAATATAACATCAGCCATTATTGCTGCATTCTAAGGCCGTGCCAGCTGCCTGCGGCCTCGGCAGGGTAAAAATTGGACAGTCTCGCACTAGTATATTCTGCTTTTGACGTCACGGTAAGAAAATAACATGGTGAACATCTGTGTGTGACTGAGATTTTTGAGAAGAGTAATACCCCCCTTTGATGTAGCTAAGAATATGGGTACCGCTAATGTAGCCATGGTTAAGGATATTGATACACCCGACTAGGTGGTTAAAATCGTGAAGCAAAGCAATAGAGATACTGCTTCAGTTGTGTGCGAAGTTAGTGGTCTAGTTGAGGGTGGCGATACACCCGAAAGTCAAATGGAAATTATGCAAAGGAGTAGAAATAGTTCTGTTGTGAGCAGCGACACACTTACGGGCATGTTTGATATGGCGATGGACAGTGCTGATGATAATGCACGGGCGGGGTACCAAGAATTGCAAATATAACATATTATACGCCGATGTAAATAAACAAACTTATTAAGACACTTAAGAAAGCTAATATAAAGTACTAGTCTTTTTTAGGTTTCGGCCGAAAAAGTGAAAACTTCCCCCAGTCACCGCTAGCCGTCCGTCCGGGCTATTGGAAATGTCGGCCTTCCCCCTCTATGTCCTCCATGAGGAGGGTTTTGTCCTTGAATCAGGGAAACTCCCGCTATGCTGGGTGGTATGCCCAAAGGCAACCCAAGCTCTTTGTTGGTAGTAAATAGTTAATTAGTAACGATATTTCAAAATTTTATAATACTTTGTATAGGAAATTCTAAATTTTGCCGTCGATCGTAAAGAATCAATCAAATTGTAGTAAACTGAAAATAAACATACCAAGCAGCTTATGAGTTGTTTAACTTGTTTTTTCCGCCAAAGGACGGGTTTTGGATTCTTGCGAGTGGTGATTACCCTCCCCAAGAAGTGATACCTCTCCCTCCTGCAGTGATATCCCTCCCCCTAGTAGTAATACCCCTGCCCCTAGTAGTGATTCCCATCCTTACAATAGTAATACTCCCCCCACACAAGTCCATGCGATTTATTGTTAGAAAGTGACAAAATTTCCAACTTAATGTCTGCTGGTAAGACAGGATGATAAAGGAAGGAAGAATCCGGTGATTTGGACTTAGCTAGATAATCCATATAATTGGTACGAGGAGATAATTTCATGGCTAGTTTGTTACCAATAGTTGCAAAATGTTCGTTTAAAATATTGGGTATTCTTGAGCGATTGTGTGTGACAAGGTAATTATTACGTGGATCCTTTAGTGCAGTTATAGTGTGAAACTTTCTTTTGCGATTTGTAAGAAGTGTATTTATTGCTTGCCAAGTTTTTTTCATGTTGTTTATATTTACAAGAAAGTAATTAGCATAATATTTTTTTTTACTTAGGCGTGTAAGTGTAATTAACTTATTTCTGTAATATGTATATTTAATGGAGTCACCCAAAGCATATAGTTTGTTTTTCACTTTAATTGAGGTTAAAAGTCCCTTTGTAATCCAGGGTTTAGCAAGCTGCTTCATTTTACGTTTTGAAAGACTTTTAATGGGAGCGTGTTTGTTAACAATATTATTGACACGTTTAAAGAAAGTAGAAAATAGATCATCAATATTATTAGATTTTGTTAATAATATGTTCTCCCAGTCAACTGAAGAGAGGTCGCTGTTAAGATTTTTTGCCGAAAAATGTGAAAAGTCTCTTTTTCGAATTCTTTTCTTAATATTAGACTTTTCTTTTACAGAAGACAAAATACAAAATTGTGAAAAATGATCTGAAACATCAGTAATGATATTTCCGCTTTGTAAAACCTGCTCGGGATTGTTAATAAAAATATTATCAATCAATGTTGCTGTTGTTCTATGAACACGCGTTGGCTTGTCAATAGTTGGAATGAGATAATTACCTTGGAGGGTCGTAAGAAAATCGTGACTGTGTTGAGATATTTGTGTTTTGAGAAGACACAAATTGAAGTCACCTAAAAGACAAACTCGCTTTCCTGTTGAACTTAATCTTTCCAAGGTATCAGTTACATAGTTTAAGAAGAGATCTGGCGAATTATGTTGTCGGTAAATAATACCGCAAATAATGTTTTTTTGTTTGAAGAATGAAAATTCAACCCACAGTGCCTGGAAAGCTTCACTTGACATTTTTTCGAGCACGGTGTAACTTAGCGTATCATCAATGAAAAGACCCACTCCCCCAGAGACCAGAGGTGTTGGTACATGTTCGAAGTTGTAACCTGGTATTTGATAATTACATAAATGCTCATTTGACTTTGTAATTTTGGTTTCCGTTACACCAATAACATTGAAGTTAAAATCAAATTCCTCTAAATAATGAGCTACTAAATTATCGAGATTTTTATTTAAACTTACAATATTATTATGGAAAAAAGAAAAACTCGATTCTTTTTGACTTGGAGAAAAAGCAGAACAATATTCTTTAAAACTATGAGGAGAAAAGTATCGGCATTGGATACGCGGAAATTCTAAGTTACTATCCGGGTTTAAATGCTCGTCAAGAGTTGAATTCACATTGAATAAGTCAAGATCGTACAGACAGGGTAGACATTCAAGATTTCTTTTTGTAGGTAGCATACTTGTCAGAGAATTGATAAATTGACCGTGATAAAGAGATAAATTGCTTGTTAGATTAAAATACGGTAACTCTTTTAACAATGATTTTGTATATTTCTGTTCTTGCTTAGACTGTCTATTGCGAGTTCTCATTAAAAGTGCTAATATAGAAATCAATTAAAGTAATAAAATACATAATATAAGTGAACTTATCTCTATCCTCATGAACTTGCTCCTATCCAAGCCAACGCATGTAAATCGTCGATATGGGCGAGCTTGATGACATCAGACGAATCCGTCTTGCGTAAGAACACAGAGCCCCCTTTAGCCCAGCAGAACTTGAAATTATTTTCATTCTTGAACTTTTTTGCTTCGTAGAGTAGTGTCTGAAGCCGCGGTGAAAGATGATCATACAGCGATACACCGTTTACTTGTATATTTTCCTCGAAACCCAGATCTTTGCCTTTAAGCAGGGAAACTTTCCTTCTAGCAGCCATTACTTTATCTTTTGCTAAGCGCCGTGTAAATTTACAAATGATGGCGTTTGGTTTGTTCGATGCTCGTCTTGAGGGTACACGATGGGCCGTATCAATGTCTAATATTGAGATATCTTCAACCCCAAGAGCAGAGAAAAGTCGTAGGCACATTTGGGTTGTCTGCTCTGCAGTTTCTCTCTCTGTAAAGACCGGTAGTCCCACTATCTTCAGATTGTTTTTGTAACTGTAATCTTCGAATGCTTCAATCGCCAACGCCATTTCTTGACATTTCTTTTCAATCGTTTCCAGCCTTGAGGACATCAATCTTAGCTCATTCTTTATCTCAGTTTTGGAAGACATTAAATCATCATATTCATCACTGAGATACTGAATTGATTTCTGCTTCTCGGGAGATAGGAAGCCGGCTTCAGGTGCTGCCGGCGGCCATTTTCCTCCTTCAATCTTGTCCGCCAAATGACTAATTTGATCTCTAAGTTCGTTAACTTCATTTTGTAAAGCCCTATTTTCTTCTCTAAGTTTCTTCTCATGCTTGGATAATTGCCCCTTTTTCTGCTCCGCCATATTATAACTGTGGAAGTATCTAGTAGAATTTAAATTTCGCGGGAGCAGGAGCAGTTCAAGACACGTCCACTCAGCTCAAGCGCTCGGCCAAACTACAATCTCTACACTCTCTACACTCTCTATAATTTCTACACTCTCTATAGTTTCTACAGTCTCTATAGTCTCTACACTCTCTATAGTACACTCTATAGTCTCTACACTCTCTATAGTCTCTACACTCTCTATAGTTTCTATAGTCTCTATAGTTTCTAAATTCTCTATACTTTCTGTAGTCTCTATAATTTCTACACTCTCTATAGTCTCTATAGTTTCTATAGTCTGGATAGCATCTACATGATAGGTATAGAAAGTAGAGGATGCATACACATAGAAAGAGCCTTGTTTTAACATTTTCAATTATTTGAAAAGTGCATTTTGACAATTCGGAAACATTTTCTGTAAAGAAATCATTTTATTACTGTGTCGAATCAGCTGAATAACTTGCCTTTTTAAATGGTGTCCTTGAAAACAAAAATTCAAATCCCCACAAAGTGACACGTCTTGTCACCGTCTTGTCCTTTTGACTTTGCATGAATGGCACGTGACTTTGGTTTCTCAAATGTAACATCATCGTGTAAGAATCGTTTTTTTCATACGATTCAATCGTTTTTTCTTATACGAATCAATCGAAACACAAGATGCACGATGACATCAATACGATTCTTGGAGGAAAATAAACGATCCAGTGATAGTTTTTTCAGAGATTGCCAACAGAATTCTTTCGTATACCGCGCAGAAAGTCAATTCATGTAAAGAGTTGTTAAGTTAAATGTGGCATCAAAAATGTAAAATATTTGAAGACAACATTGTGTATTTGATGTTTCACATCCATTTTCTCTAATTTTGATGGCTAATTTAAACTTTCAAAAAGACCGTATGTGATGAAATTTTGAGCATATTGACTTTCGTATACCAAGTTTAAGTCTTCTTTTCCTGCTAAATTAAGGTAATAGAATTATGAAAATTGCATTTACTGTACTTTCTGTTCGGACACATTCTCAGTCTCAATTTTCTCTGACCAGCGATACTTCTTTCTGTAAAAATGTTGTATCGTTTTGCCAACACCTAGAAAAATCTCCACAAAAATCTTCCATATACCGCTCAAATTATCAATTTGTGAAAAAAAAACTTTGAAGTTGAGTTAAGATAGACATCAAACATGCTAAATTTTTGAGAATAACATTGTTTATTTCAAACATTTAAACAATTTAAAAGATTTTGACGAATTGGTAAAAGATTAAAGACAAGCGTTTGGGGCTGATTAAACACAGGTTGACTTTCGTTTATCGAGTAAAAACCTTATTTATTCACCTAACGAAAATCGCAGATTACAAAAGTTAATATTCATAGTAGCTTTGGTTCGAGAACATTCTAAATTTTAGTTTTTTTCTGAAATACTTCTTTTTTCCTTTGAGAAATTAAGCATCGTGTATTCTTGATTTGTACATTGCAACGACATCTTTTGCACATTTTACGGCTTTCTAGCTGAATTAATCATCTACAGAACATTCTGTTCTTTGCTCAACTGAGGATGTAGAAATCATAAACCTAATTGCTTGTCAAAAATGTTTTATTTTTCTTTAAAGTTAGCAAAGTTATAGTAAAACAAAGTCATGCGAGGGTGGCCTTTTGAAATATACACCAGTACAGTGCGCATGGCCAAGAGCGAGGAAGAAGCATGTTAAACAGTATTAAAACAATTTGAAGCATTAAAAGATTCAAACAAAAAGCTAGACCTTGCTGCCCTTTCCAGCCCGGGACTCATTTTAGTGGGTCCCCACAAGTGACTTCAAAACATGTGCTCTAGTAAAACAATGGGGCCCTATAGGGGGGTCTAGCAATTGCAATTGGTCAGTATGCTAAAAGCTGTTCTGAAAATTTGGTTGTGTTTTGAGTGCTATTTATCAATATTTTTCACTTTTTTCCCTCAGTATATTTAGATACCTTCTTGAAAATGGTGTCTGCTGTTGTTGAGCGTGCAAATGATGAAAATGCCCAGCTTTTTCCTTCGAATAGCGAAGAAACCGAGTTTGAAGGCTTTGATCTTGACGAGATGCCTTTGAATTTTCTTGCGTGTCTTCACAGTCAAGATTATTTGGACATTCTTTTTGAGGAAGAAAATGGAGATGATGTTGATGATGTATCAACTGAAGGAAATGATCAGGAAAAAGAGGAAATTTTCGCTCGAAAAACTGAATTTCCTTTCAACAAGTCAACTGGGCCAGTGAGAAACTTGCCACAAGACAAGAAGCCGATCAACTTCTTTGAACTGTTTTTTATCGACCGCTTGTACCGCTTGATTGTACATGAAATCAATCGGTATGAAAGACAAGAACAACAATGCTTGGGAAAGGATTTAGACTGGAAAGAGCTCACAATCATCAAATTGAAGACCTAGTTAGGCCTTTACAACATGATGGGAATCGTTCAAATGCCATCGCTTCACTCCTACTGGGAAAAAACAAAGTTACACAAATGCCAAGATTTGGAGTAATTATGACAAGAGATCATTTCAAGTCAAATACTGCACTTCCTTCACTTTGTCAACAAGAAGAATTAACAAAAGATCATCCAGACCACGATCAACTATTCAAATTCCAACCATTCATTCGAGAAATTCACCGCCAGCTTCAACAAAATTATATCCCAGATCATGAAGTTTGGATCAATAAAACTATGGTAAAGTTGAAGGAGAGAAAATTCTTCCGACGATTTCTGCCAAGTAAACCCATTCAATATGGGTTCAACCTGTTTACTTTGGTTGAATCGAAGAGTGGAAATGTGTGGGACTTTGAGGACTATACGGGCAAAGTGGCTGATGCAGAGCAGAAACACACACAAAAAGTTGTGCTTCACCTCATGGCTCCACTTGAGGGGAGTGCTATTGAGTGTTTACTGACAATTTTTATTCAAGCCCAGAATTATTTCTTACTTTGGAGAACAAAAAAATTCATGCCTGTGGCACTGTTTGCAACACTAGGAAAGGCCTGCCAAAGGACATCATGGACAAAAAAATCGAGCCATAAAATCCTTGGAATGTGGCCAGTCTCTGTTTTGCAAGAAAGGTGATTTGGTTGCTGTGACATGGCGGGACAGGAAGTTGTCCATCTGATTTCCACTGTGCCTGTTGGAGTTGCTACTGAGAAAGTCAACCGGAAAGTGAAGGAAAATGGGGTGTGGCTGAACAAAGAGTTTGATTGTCCTGCTGTTGTAAAAGTCTACAGCAAGCACATGGGTGGTGTTGATCTAGGGGACCAACGAATAGGCTATTACAAGAAGCATTTCAAGACATCAACATGGTACCTCTCTTTGTTCTTCCACGCCCTAGAACAGTGCTGCCTCAATGCTTACAACATCGAGCAGGCCACTCGGGTACATCAGAAGCGAAATCGTATCATTCTTCACTTCCGTAATGAGCTTCAAGAACAACTGATCGGGAGTCGATCATACTTGAGAAAGCTCGGTTTTCCTTCAACTGCAATGCCAGAAGAACCAAGGTTTAACTGTGATCAGTTTCACTACCTGGTGAAAGCTGAGAGTGCAAGACTATGTGTTGTTCACAAACATGAGGCTCACATTGTGTGGAAGTGTGCTGTTTGTGAGCGGCACATATGTGTTGATCCTTGCTTCTTCAGGTATCACACTATGAGGGAATGTCAGTATGATGATCCCAACAAATCCAGAGCTAAAAGTGGACGCAAGCGAGCAAAAGCAGGCACAGGCTGAAATAACTGTGCTAGTTTATTGTATTTGCCAGCATTTCATTACAGATATGGTGGTTGCTATAGCAATTGAACATCTAAGATGCTGCGTATGGTCATTGTCTTTGTAAATGGCTGTTCTCTCATTATATTTGCCAAAGTGTACTTAGTTTTTCTTTTCTATCAAGATAATTTGGTTCACTATTTTGGGGCAAAAATGTGCATACATTGTATTGACATGGTAATTCTGTGTGGCCATTTCATAAAAACTAATACCGTCTGTGGTGTTCTATGTACATAAAATTAAAATATAAAGACCTAACATTTTAAAACAGAAATTGAGAACTTTAACTGAAGATTTTCAATTTTCTAGCAATTTTCCCAAAGCAAGTCACAAATTTCCAATAAATTATTCTAATTTATGTCAATTTATGTCTCATGTTATTGCCATGGTTACAATATATCATGCTAGTTGTACTCGTATCTGACACCCTATTGGCTGTGGATGTCAAAAATGTATACATGTGGGTAGTTTCCATGCATCTTTTAGTTACTAAGGCTATTTATTTCAGATCACCCAAAAACTGGAAGAGTCCTGACGCGTTGAACCGGAAAGATGGGAATTTTTTTTTCTTGGGAGTATTTATGCTTGACTTTTAAAGAAAGAAACAATAATCTCTAATTATATTCATTTTTCGGACGTTTTAAACACTTGTTTGAAACTTTTACCACCACTTTTACCCTGAAGAAAACTGTGGATTCTGTCGAAATGTTGAGATTTTTTTAACAATTTTAACATTTTAACCAGTGTAACAAATTTTTATTACCTTTAATTTAGAGGCATCTTAGGCATTTTCACTATCAAAGAATATTTTTTCCTATTTACCACTAACACTTTGAACTTTAAAGTTGAATTATTAATTAGGTGTAATCATTAAGTAGGACTGTTAAGAAGTGGTACTTCATAAGGTTATTTAGTATAGTTTGCATGTAATGATCACACCATAAGACTAAAGTTCATTCATACATGTTGATATATGATTGGCTTAAATTGTCACATGATACTATTGCATGCTTTATGATTATTAAGACAATAGTCTTGTATGTATGTTTTTCTACTTTTTACGGGCATTCTGGAATTCCATGCTGCCTTTTACGGCAAAAAGCCAAAACAGTAGATCATATCATAAAAAGGGTAACAGAATTACAAAATCTAGTGCTAAAGAAAATTCATTGCCTCACTCATAAAAGAAAAAGACCAAGAAATCACAGATCTCCAAAATGAAAAAATGGAACTGGAAGAAAAGATTGAAAATTTTGTCAAAAGAAGAAAACATACCAGGCACTCTGAGACTCATTAGAACCTCTTGTAAGGCTGTGTAGGCAAAAGGGTGCGAGAAGAGTGGAAGAGTATTTCAGTTCCTCACTTTCTTACAAAATAAAAAGGGAATTGAACATGTTTCTTTGGCCCCTTTTAGGGGCAACAGGTGCAATATTACATTTTATAATGCTTGTTAAATCCATTTTCTAACTTTTCAATCGTGTACGGAATAAAAAGTTTTTGCCTGAAGCAGTTTTTGATGATTTGAAAGTAAAGTCTTTTGTTCCGGGTTGTAGGGCATTAGGTCTCATTTTGAGGGTTATTAAAGCACCTCTGGAGAATCCTTGAAGACAAAACTGTTCATGTTTTTGAAATGACCCTAAGTATAAGCATACTCTTTCATATTTGGAAAATTTTGCAGAAAACTCTGAGGAGTTTACAAAAGGGAATGCTGTTTTTAGTAATGTAGAAACTGTAAGAGATTGAAAGTTTGGTCAAACCAAGTGAAGAAGTAGCTTTTTTAACAGCCCAAGCACTTGAACTAACTTTTTCTGCTATGGTTGTTAAAACAAAGAGAATGTTTGCACACCATCAAGGTGACAGATGTGGTGTTTCTGCACACTTTCAAGAGCAGTTAATGGCAGAAACATGAAGTATTGAAAAAACAAATGTAGGTCCACATAATACTTAAGTAAGGTAAATGATTTGATGACATGCCACATTATAAAAACTACTTAGCTCACACAAAAAACAGAACTGAAAAATTACAAATGCAGACCAAACTTATTAAGAATATAACTTTAATTAACATTTACATAAAAAAGAATACAGCGCATCAATTATTCCTAACTTTGATAAGGCTCTACAATTCTTAACTTTGCTAAGGCTCTCAGAATCCAAATATGAAACAATTTTGACTAAGCTATCCATTTCAATAAAACAGGTCATTTACTGAGGCCACTCATCACGATTTCAAAAAATGAAGCCTTATTTTTCAGTTTTACAGCAAAAAGTGTTATGATTGTTTTAATGTAAAATTACATTGATATTAATAAAATATTGTAACTCTTTTGGTCACAGTTGCAACGTACCTTATTTTATTTTATTAGCTTCACCTGATAGTCAGGTGGGGTTGCCACAACAGCAGATGCCAATTAATGTGGTCCACAATTTAGAACAAAAAAAAATTTTTAAAAAAAAAAAAGTTTTCTAACAAAAAAAAAACTTTAAAACCTTTAAACAACCCTTTATAAAAATAAAAAAAGTTTCCTAACCTTGCAAGATTATATCTTCAACATGACCCAGGATGTATAATTACTATGGAAAAAAAGTCAGGCTCCTAGATTTTGTGCAGGGCTCCTAAAAAATTTTAGTTACAAGCCCAGCTGTCTACCTCCCAGAAACCCTCAACTCAATTCCTGTACTGATCAGTATTTTGAACTGGGAATCGACACATCCATCGGAACAGAAGCTCACCATAGTGAGATCTTTAACCCTTTGAGTCCCAAATATGTGTTTTTGCGTATTGTGAAATGTGCCACGTGGTCCCAAATATGTGTTTTCCCGTATTTTGCACCAATGTCTCAATCAAAAGCTATTTTCTCATTGGGTTCATAGGAATGTGATTTTGACACATTCCATCACATTGCTAGTACTTCAAGCTTGATTTTTCTCATACATTGCAAAGCAGTTGGAGGTTTTCGTCGGTGAGAAAGTTTGAGTTAAAGTTATGCTTTTAAACATCGTAGCCATTTTCTTCAATCAGTAAAGCTTTTGATTGTTTTGTGTAGTTTATTGGAGAAAACAAATAATAAACTCATACAGGAAAGACATGGAAATTAGTGTAAATAGCAGCCTTCGAAACTTCCTTCAAAATGCCGATTAAGTTCAAATTATTTGAAACAAATCTGTGAGTAAACGGATGCTTTTTGATAGATGTGTATTTAAATCTTTGGGTTTGCTTGATGATTCATACCATAAAAATTCCAAACTTTAAATTAAGTGGAATGTTTTGCATTTGCAAAATAACTTTGCAGGTATAAATACTTCTGATAAAGCTTGAAAAATATATAAAAAATTGATTTCACTCAATTCAAATTTTGTCTCAATTTCAAAGTACTTTTGGCATAACTTTTTTCTGAAGAACATGGCATCTTTTGAAGCGACTGAAATTGACTCCAAGAATGACTCAGAAAATATTTTTGGTGATGAAAGTGGCAATGACGAAGACTTCATGGGTTTTACCGCTGCTGATGTGGCAGCGATTCAAAGGGCCTATGAGGAAGATAATGTAGAAGACCTTCTTGAAGGAGAAGACGATTTGAAAAATTTTAGCATGGAAGAAATTCCATGGAGTTAAGATGAAGAGAGCGACATAAATGAGCTGAAATTCAGACTCGCGAAGAAATTACCATGCAATGTGACATCTCTCAATTTCTTCAATTTATTGTTTACTAATTTATTAATGACAACGATTGTGGAAAACACAAATATATTTGCAACTCTTGGCTATCAAAATCAAAATACAGGTCCACAGACCCAAATTTCCAAACAACATTTGCTGAAATCTCTGCGTTCCTTGGTGTTGTGTTGTTCATGGGAATTGTGAAACTTTTCAGAATGTCCATGTATTTTTCCTGAGATATTTGCCTACATCAGGCCAGAGTTGTCTTTTGCAAACTTCGATCTTTTAAAATTTCAAAATTTTTTCATGTTGTTGACCCGACAAAAATACCAGACGAAGATGCTCCAAACTACAAACTGTTCAGAATTAAACCTGTTATTGACACTATGTCAGAAACGTTCTTGAAAAACTATAATTCTCATAGAGGACAGTTGATTGATGAAGCAATGGTTAAATTCAAAGGAAGACTGCAATTCTTGCAGTACATGCCCATAAACCATGTAAACGAGGCATAAAGATCTGGTCAAGATGCGATGCGTCGAATGGCTATTTATGCCAGTTCAAAGTTCATACTGGGAAAAAGACGAGGAAAACGATGCGAGTGAACCGCCAGATCAATGTGGTCCATTCAAAGGATTGAGTGCCCGTGTTGTTTACAATCTAACTTGCTCTTTATCTGGCAAAAACTATATGGTTTTTATGGATAATTTTTTCAAATATAGATTTGTTTTTGAAACTTTTTGAAGAGCAAATGTTTTGCAGTGGTACTGTAAGGGAGAATCAAAAAGGATTTCCACCAGCGCTGTAAGGAATCAAACTTGCAAATCAAGGTGAATCGCTAAAATTTAGTTTGCACGGTTTGGAAAGATAAAGCCAAAAGCAAAAATGTTGCTCTACTTTCTACTCAGTTTACCCCAAACCAGTTTGAGAAATTGGGAAGGAAAAAAAACAGGGAGAAACAGCAGCTTTACTAAAATCATGATTGATAAGCTCAAAACGATCAGTCATTACAACAAACATATAGGGGGAGTAGATACTATATACATGACCAGGCACATCGCTATTACAATGTTACTCTAAAGTCTGTTAAATGGTGAAAATACGTTTTTTTCTTCTTTATCGTGCCTGCATAATAAACTCTGTTTTGTACAAAGAAAACCTTGATTCTTGTGGTGAACCAAAGCAGCTTTCTCATTTAGAATTTAGATTGCTATTGAGTAAGCAACTAATCTGCGAATTCAGCACAAGAAGAAAACGTGGCAGACCTTCACTTGAACCTTCTTCTGGAACTGACCACGGCTTTGCTTTTGGGAAAGTAGGTGAGAGAAGAGTTTACCACAAAAATTGTGTCCGTAAAAACAACAATCTGCAGAAAGCAAATCACCACAGTAAAATTCGCCAACCAAAAGAAACTGTGTTTGGCTGCACAGCATGCAGAGTACATCTTCACAAAGGTGGTTGCTTCAAAGAGTGGCACAAAAACTTGTGAATATGTTTAAAAAGCTTTTATAACTACAAAGTGTATTTCTGTTGTTGATATAATTCACTTCTTAAATAAAGTACTCAAATTTGCATGGAAATATCTTAAAAACAAAGTATATTTTACCAAACTCTGATTGGGTTCAAATTTGAGATTGTTGCATATGCGTGAAATCTGAATTTCTAAAACTTTAAACATTTACATTTTCTAATGAAAAAACTAAACTATTTCAAACATATCCTTAATTACTTAAGAAACACTTTTGTTTTATGTGTTCGTAGGTTTATTGGATCAGTTTTAAGAAATAAATGAAAAATACAGCACCACTGTTATTTGTTTATGTGTACTGCAAGCTAAATTAATTTGCTATGAGTGTCAAAAGTTTGATAATTAATGTCAGTGTTGTGTTTTAGCAAATACAATAAAAAATAACCAACAGTAGCCAAGTTTGCTCAAACACAGATGTGTTTTACATTGCGGAAAGGGAAAAGTTGAAACATTTTATCAAACTGCAATTTTCTACAAATCCAAGTCAACAAAACAAAAAGAAATGGAAACCTGTTATCTGTATTACCATGAGTGTGCAATTGGGGTTTTTTTCTTTTGACTAAAGAAGGTGAAATCATAATGGCCACAAATGAAGCCAACACTTTGGTCATGCAACTAAGACGTTAACTAATGGACGGAAAACCTCTGACCTAAAGGTGACACAGCTCCAAGATGAATTAAACAACAGAGGATTAGATAAGACTGGCCTCAAGACATCACTCGTTGAATGTCTGAAGAAGGCTTTGGTGGGTGAAGCTCAGACAAACAGCAATCATAAGCCTATCACCCATGGCCAGTACCAGAAATATTTAGCCTCTTCAAAGAAACTATTACAAAAACTGATACACTCAACATTGATTTCTATTTCTAGATGAATTTTAAGTTCAAAACAAATTAGCCATTTAGTCATAAACCGAATGCACTGCAGGCACATGTCACAAGATCATGATGTATAAGTGGAAGTTCATAACAAGTCAGTGAGAGCAATATGAAACTTTTATGAATAAAGTTCAATAATTGGGAGAAAAGACAGAAAAAAAACACCTCCTACTAGATTTTTTATGAAGAATGTTATATTGCAATTGATTTGACTTCTGATATCAATGAACTCACTAACATCAAGGATACATTTTGTGGAGAACATAATGAATGAGAAAATGGTGCCCAGTCAAATATGATTTACTACTTTGAGCAATCAAAAGTTTTATCATTGAGCAAGTCCATCTGCATATCTTTTCACTTTGAATATCACGGACTTCCAATCACAAAATCAGATTACATTAACATGACTATTATTTACTGAAAGTAACCAGTGATGGTGTAACTGAACTGCAGAGTGCTGTCACCAATGATTATGGCTGTTCATTTGAAAAGGGGATCTTCTCTGTTTAAGGGAAATTTTTTTCTTAGAGACAACTTGATCGACATGACATACACATTAGATAAAAAGAAATTGGCATTTGTGCTTGTTGGCACTGTCCATTATGTTTGTGGGGAACTAAAACACAAACGTAAAGGGATCTTTCAGGTCCCTTTGGAAGTAAATGAAGAAATAATAGCTTCTTTGTAAAAGTTTACACTTTAATGCTGCACACTGAACATTTATTTCCCTTTATTTTGCATGCCATATACCATTTATGCTAAAATCCTAAGCCCAAAAGGAATTATGAGTAATTTTTATTGCCTTTAAAGTGCTAATTAACTACCGAAACTGAACAATAAATGATTTACCACTGATATACAGATAACTCAAATCTATGTAATCAAAGCAGTTTGAATGATTTTCACAATTTTTCCAAATAGCATAATGCTACACATGTACATGGTGATCATGCTACAAGTTGTAGAAGTAAAAGAAGCAAAGAAAGGTTTTAAAAAACGAATACAAAAAGTATTGCTTTATCACACTATTTTTGTTACTGTGTCATTTCAATGAGTTTGACACATGCCAAACCATCAATTACTCCATTGAGAAAACTTAATTTTTGATAAAAATTTTTTTAAAAACAGTTTTTAGAAAGATTAATTCAAAAATCTGCTAGAAAATAATAGCTTTATTAAAACTTCTCGAAAGACAAAACAAAAGTAAAGATTTTTCCCTTGTCACACGTGACCTTCACTTCATCCACATTTTGACCCAAGGGATCTTTTTTCTTAAAAGAAAAGATCACAAGCTTTGTTTTACAAATTAAAACCAGCTTCAGTCGCCACAAGTTCGCAAAGTGAAGACTTCGAACATTATGGGTCAGCTCTCTAAAACATAAAAGGAACTTATAGTTCATCTTTTATCAAAAAGGATGAGGTATATGAAGATAAAGAAGGTATTTAAGATTAGGGCTAAACAGACATCAGTGGCTAAACTAATTAAGAAATACAAGACAAATTTGTTTAGAAGATATTAAATTACCAGCTAGCAATTAGCAGAGTTGAGTTTAAAAAAATTTAAACTGCTGAAGAACTTTTAAAAGATGTTAAAATCTGTTGTTGAAGCGCTATCTCACTTTCTGTTTGTTTCTGCCCAAGTAGCACTCGAGAAGAAGCTTCTTTACCTCCTAAGGGATAGTTTCTTTTCGGCTTTTAAAATGTGGTGGATGCCTTTATCAGGCCATCTGGTAAAGTGCCACGGTGCGATTCTGCACTATTGACTAAAATTCACACTATTTTGCACTTTCTTCGTTCTTCTGCACTTAACCGCACTTTTGATAAATATTTAGACAAAAATACATAAATTCCAAATTTATTGGTTACTAATTGCAATTATTTGACATACTTTGTTTCAGGGACAAAATATTCATTAAACAATGGATATTTACCTTTTCTGAGCCCAAAAGCAGTTACAAAAGCCAACCAAAGCAAAATTGGAAACGATCGAAAAATAGCCAGGCAGTACGATAAAATTTGAGTGACCCCGGGCACTAAGCTAACTTTTCAAAACAATATTTTATTGGCAAATGGCTTTGTTCTGTGAAAACCAATCAGATTTTTGGTTCTATACAGAGCAAAGCAGTTTTCAAGAGGAAAGTGATGTGATCAATGTGAAAGTGTAACAAAAGGTTTTTTACAATATGTTAATGCAGTGAAGCTGTTCCAGGAAAGAATTTCTGAATTCCGTTGTCTTTTGACACTTCCAGGTTTATTTCTTTTACAACTTCTATGTAACATACTTTCTAGAATAAAACACTTTTTCGAGTAACAAAAGCAACCAGAAACATTCTGCACTATTTCCATACCTTTGAGCTTTTTCCCGCACTATTTGACAAAATTTTCGGCACTATTTTTCATTTATTTACCAGATGCCCTGCTTTATGTTTTAACAAAGACAATCATTTTTGTTTTTCCTTATCAATTTTGTTCCATATTTTTGGACAAAAATACTTAATATTAAATTTTCCATAATTTGTTCTACTTTCGGAAAAGCAACTGTGGATTTGACGAAAAGCAAGTACGGCATTTGTGTTTATACACTTCATCAATATGTTGGTAACCAATATTAGGTTATGCAAACACTACAAATAAAGTAAATGAATTTGGTTTGCAATTTATATTTAAGAATTTATCATTCTTCATAACGTGTTGTAATGCCTGAAAAAGAATAATCTAAGAATTATACACCAAAACCAAGACAAGTTTGTTTCTATTATGTAAACTTATAGGTGCCCTTCTGTTTCCAGGCCTGGTGAGAACACTTTCACAACAACAAAAATAAGAAAATAAGTTGAAGAAAAAAGTATGAACTCACTATTTATGTCAGCTTTTAGTAGTCATTGTTTCCACAGTCTTCAGCTCTTCTTGGCACCGAGACATTGACTATGTCACTCTACAAACAGTACAAAGAATTAAATTACATAGCTTTTGTAACTAATGCAGTGTTCTAGCCAGCTTTTAAAAACGACTGGGCGCCCTAATTTGCATATCATTAATATTCATGAGATGTGATTTGCATAATGTTAATATTCTTTGAAAAAAAACATTTAAGTGTATTAAAAACTAATTAACTTTTCCTGAAAACAGTCTAGACAGTTCGTCTCCTTTGTGGTAAAGGCAGACGAAATCTACAAACACCCGCGTTGTCTGCGTGATCGTTCGCATTTTGGTGAAAATAACTTGGAAAATATTGCGTGGAAACCTCATAATATTGGGTTTTTTACCTCAAATCTTCATTCAGACAATATACAGGATCACAAAAAACGACAGGGTGCTCGAGGAAAATGACAGGGCGTACAGAAAAACGACAGGGCACTGCTCCCTGTCGTTTTGGCCTAGCTAGAACACTGTCGATGCTCTGCAGTTACTACCATTTCAAAAAGACTAGTTTTATCCTTGCTGAAGTCGTCATGCACATGAAATCATTTTAAAGAAGATAAGAAATACAGTAGATTTAACTCTGAGTTTTTACTAACCAGGTGGCCGCTTGTGCATTTCTAACATACTTTTTGGGTTGAAAAATTTACATGCTCCGTATTTTTTGGGGTCAAGATATCGGTCACATACTTTTTTAGGTCTTCAAAAAAATATGCCTAATTTTTTGGGTTAATATCTCCGAGCGAACTTTTTGTTGCGATCAGCGGGTCAGTGTCAGTAAATGTGGAGCAGAAGGGACAATGAAAAGACATTAACGGATATACCAGTTCCATTAGCCTGTTGATGCTAAACCATGCATTGGAACATCTGTTTGATTGAATAAATTAGTATTGAGGTATTTTAGTCTTGTATTTTTTGGTTAGGGTATTTTGATGCCAGGTAATTTGGGTAGGATATTTTGATGCTAAGGTATATTTTTGGGTCTAAAAATTCATGCTCGTGTATTTGTTTGGGTTTGCAGTTTGGCTTCTTCCTACCGTTTTCATTTTCCGTCATGTACTAGTTCGAGTAACGTTCCTGGGAAGCATTTTCATTAGGATAATGAATTACACCTGTCCAGTGCTGGTTTCAAGCCATCACCTTGAATATTTTGTGGATTCAATTCTAGGTAATATTAAACTGTAGTGCCCTGCCAAGCCTGCTGCATCTGCTGACCAGTTCAAAAGAAAGTATTAGAAAAGAAGCATGCTGGACGATATCAAATATCACTGCTGGAAATAGGACCCAAATTCAGGTTTGTGTTAAGATAACGGACCATCGACTGAATGGGGAAGTTAAGACAGTACCTGTTTTTATACTAGAGGACGCATTATCCCTCTAGACTAACTTGGGCAAACTTGTTGGTCATCTGGTTATAAGTTTCAGTTATAAAGACGGGCAGAAGACGCATTATCCGTGTACATTATACTTGCGTAGTGCGTCGTTGAAATACGTCTTTTACCCGTCTGTATACTAGGGACTTACAGTATAACCAGACAAACTATTTAACAATTAGACCTCGAGGACGAATGGACTACAAGTTAATAGCCTATGAGGCCGTAGGCCGAATGGGCTATTCAAACTCGTAGTCCATGAGGCCGAGAGGTCTAATTGTTTTAGTATAAACCTAATAATCGGTCAAAAGGATGTACAAATTAAATTATCGATGAAATCCTCTGATATTGTTGCAAAACGGGGCTCATTACTATTTTGATCCGCCATCTTTTCTCTACTAGTAGGCTATCGCAAATAGACCTCGAGTAGAGTAGCCAATCAGAATGCAGGGTGCGTGTTAGACCGTTAGGTTTATACTAACACAAGTTCGTCCAGGCGGATAATGCGTCCTTTGGTATAAAAACAGTTATTTTAAGTCTCACCTCAAAAATCCTTAAACTCATTGTAACTGCTTTTCTGATTTAAAATCTTATTGCAATGATTAACATACTGTTTGTAAACAGCACGCAAATTGAGGTTTGCATTCAGTTTGTGGTCCAAAGTAAAAGCTTAAAAATCCTTCGTCCCATTGTTACTGAGCACTTCTCTTGTCAACAAGAGCAGACTTAAGACTCGCTGTGGTGATTTTATTGAATTATATCAGCTGCAGTGCCCATTAATTTGAAGCATTACATCTACTGGGTACCATTGCGGCTTAAGAAAGCTATAAGATTCACAAGCAGCGGTTGCATGAGAACAAATTTTGAACAAGGGATATTTCTAGAAGCGCAGCATTCATAAAATACGAAAGTCGGGCAATGAGCACATTACAATTCCTGACATTTGTAAATCACCCGTGTAAACAATAGCTATTACTGTATTAAGTGAAGCTTTTCATGTTCTTTAGTTTTGTAATTCTAATATTTGACGAAAAACTAAGTTTTTATCTTGAAAGTTATTTTAATAACATTTTTAAATCAGAGATAACCCTGGTACGTTTATTATGTAATTGTAACCATGCCTGATTGCAGGTTTAACATCTTAAGTAATTAAGGTTACGGTACACTTTGAAATGCAAAAAATCATCAATTTTTTTGTTTTTAAATAAAAAACGCTTGTCCTTAAAAGCATATTTCAAAGTAAAAAAAAAAACTTTTAAAATGGTAATTTGGTTGTTAGATATTTCAAGTGAAACTGTTACGGAAGTAAACTCAGAACTTCGTTTGACGCTCTCAAAATCTCTGATATATTCGGTCCACAACAGTCAAACACAAGGACTGTATTTTTCACGGTTCTTTATTACGGTACAATCTTACTTGTCGCTCTCGACAATCATACATGAGTTACAATTTTATATTCTCTAAATCAAGGCGTTTACTTACAAATATTGAAATATAAACAAGATTACAATTGTTTCTTACTTCAACTAAGTACGTACATTGGGTTAGTTTTTCCTGTACGTAAAGCCAAGCCTTACCACCCGCTTTTACGTCTATAACACTAGGGTTTACATCCTCCGTCACGTTTGACACTAGTAATAGTTGTTAATGCGTTTTTCTCGAAAGAAATTTTAACACTGCGTTCGGCTATAATTCGCGCAATTACAGTTTATATCATGAACTCCAAAAAGAAAATTTGGAAATTCAATTTAGTTTTTTTTTATAAAGTCAATTGTAAGCATTTTATGTCCTCCAAAATGTAGAAGTTTGTTGAATCAGCTGTTAAAATTTAATGTCGCATGCTTTCGAAATTCCCTGACACCATTTTGGAGTTTTGGTAGTTTAATTTTTTAACAAAAACATTCCAGAAATTAAAATGTCGGTTACAACTCCAAAAAGAAAAAAGTTTCATCCTAAATTAACGAGTTCATCTTCGCTTACAAAAATAATTTCGAAAAAACAATTTATACCGTTATTTATAGAAACTCCTAACCATTCCAACGGTGTATACAGGTTGAAGGGTGTGTGAAGTTAACAAAGAAGATAAAGTTTTAAACTGAAAACCCTGCTCAATGTGTGCCGTTACCTTAAGAAAGGTGTCTAAACACCAACTTAGAGATATTAACCCTTTACATGCTAATCATTTGAAAGCCAAAAATTTTAATTTTCTTAGAAAATAAAAACTTCAGAATTAGTCAAAACCATTGACATTTCTAGATTACACTTGCAAAGACATAAAAAATGAATGGTCATTTAATATGGTTTCATCAACAGGTTCAACAGTTAAGACAAGTTTAATTTATATGAAATCGTTTTTAGCAGGACAAGGGTTAACAGTTTACGCTTCTTTTATTGATATCGCTGCTGTTGATACATTGCAGGCAGTGATTGATGCGAACATTATTCCAATGCTTGTAGAAATTCTCAGTAAGTCAGAGTTTAAAACCAGAAAGGAAGCGGCCTGGGCCATAACAAACGCTACTTCCGGGGGGACAGCTCAGCAAATCAGGTGGGGTGAAGGTCAATACTGGGACTGGTCACTAAGTATACTAATAGGATGGGAGCGGCAGGTCGGCTGGCGAAAAAATGACAAAGCAAAATAAAATTGGCTAACCTAACCGCTTTCCGTAGTTAAAAACTCCTTGACCTACTGTAGCCCTTTTGAAAATGTCACATGAACATTACTTAAGTATTTTTCTTTTTGCATGAGAGAGCAACTACAGTATGTAATAAAATACATTGTTATACAAGTTTTCCAAAGATAAAGAAAATACTGTCAAGTTAAAACATGTTTAAAAATAATATGTAATTAAATATGTATAACTTTGTATAGACCTTATTCATAAATGGCGGCGATTTTGATATTCTTTTGTCTACATTCAAACTAGCCCTACTAGCCTCGTTTTGAGTAACATTCTTTTGCAATTTCATCTCAAGATTGCAAATTTGCAAATTTGCAAATTTGAATGAAGACAAAAGAATATTAAAACCGCCGCCATTTATGAATAAGGTCTATAGCAATTTCAGGGTTCGTACAGTCTTGAAAAGTCCTTGAATTTGGAGCAAAAGTCCTTTAAAATTAAAATTTAGTCCTTAAATTAGTCTTGGTCAGTGTATAATAACCCAATTAAGTCGCATATTTTAGATCAAAATTATAATTGAGTCGATCGATCTCGTAATTTATTTTTTATTTTGGGCTTCCTGTTTCTAAATGGCTGACTCTGAACTTAGTGGAGGTCGAGGAAAAGACTTTGTGAAAAGGAGATGTCTCTCAAACAAAAGTGACTGTAATTTTGTATATAGATTAGTTGTGTTTGGTAAGACAAGTGAGTATAGTACTTGTTTGTCACTGATCATGTGTCCTTGGAAATTGAATATTAATCCTTGAAAAGTCCTTGAATTTTGTATTACAAAATCTGTACGAACCCTGCCTCCTGCATCACCTGTCATTAGCTTAATGTATGGAAATGAGCCGACATGCAAATCAAAGGCACTAAAGTTATTATTTTATAACAAACTAATTAAAAGAGAATTACACTGCTTTTTCAGGATCAAATGAACCAGGAAATGAAACAACATTAGTTCAAAATGATGCTGAAGCATTTGTCTTGGAGCCAGTGGAAGTTGTTCACAAAGAAAAGCGAAGTCGGCGGAAACGCAAGTTGATTGTTGATGAAGACAAAATCCTTGCAACAGATGCAATTAAAGCCCAATTGTCTGATACATCAGATATTTTGAAGCCTGCAACTCTTGCTCCTCCGTCTAAAAAGAGGATGCAGCTACAAGTTACATCCACTGTTGATAAACTAATGTCAATTCCATCACATAGTTTCTCCATTACATTCCAAACTTCATATGCTAAAAAGCTTGTACAACCTAAGGAAAGTAAGCAATCTCCAAAAAGTCCGGAAGAAGAACTGGAGTCTGATGAACCAGAAGTAAATCACAAAGCAGATGAGTCTGATGTTCTTGATGTTAGTAAAAGGAGTCGAGTTTCCTTTGAAGAGGAAAAGGCAACAGATACTTCTCTTCCTGAGCCTATGGAACTTGATGTTGTAGATGTAACTATGCCTGTAGATGAACAAATGGATGTACATATGTCTGGTGTTGAAGATATTTTACCCAATGACAATGAAATCAATGAAGTTCAGGAACCAGAACTTCCATCTTCTCAAATGAATGATGAAAAATTGACAAATGAAACAGAAGAACAATTTGAGACTCGCCGATGGACCAAGCGCACACAACAGTTACTTCAAACTTTGAAACGAGAATTTAAAAAAGAGAAAGTAGTGAGTTTTGAGCACATTTCTCACAGAAACAATCGAAAGCAAGCAGCATATAAATTTTATGGCTGTCTTTTGCTGAGCAAGGAAAGCAGTGTTGTTGTTAAACAGAAGAAACCATTTGGAGACATTCTATTATCTAAGGGGCAAAATTTTGGTTTGGTTTGCTGAGTCCAAAAATTTCAGTTTTATTCTTTATTGAGTAAAGCAGTGCATCACTGCTGAGACGCAATTTCGACTTTTGTATTTGAAAAGCAGAATGCATTTTTACACAAATTCCAATAATGTACAGTGTTTTAAAAAGAAAATTTGCATTTAATTTTTACAGAAGAAACCCAAAACCATTATATTGTAAATATTATGCAAGACACATGTTCACTAACCACTTTTAAGCTGACATACTTTAAGGAAACAAGTTGTTTACTCAGGTTTTGTTCTTTGAGATGTTTCAATGGTGTTTCATATAATCCCTTTTAAAAATCAATAAAGTTATAATATCAATTTTATTGCTGTTACTAGCAATTTTTACTTTAGGTTCCAAAGTTGAACACGTTTTTAAAAAATTGGTTTGATTACACTAATATATATTCTTCAGTTGAACTCAAACCAACAGCTTTGTAATAAGTTATTTCAGTTTTATTGTTTGTAGATATTTTAGAAACATTTAGCGTTGCACATGGAAACATTAAATATAATTTTATTGTTGTACTATGATTTATGTGGTATTTTTGGGTGATCGTTCAACTTTCATTTTTGAGGAGAAAATGATCATTAGAAAATTTAAACATTTTTATTTGCATTCTAAAGATCAAAGGTTTCAGAAATATTTTAATTAGGAGTTGGCAATGAAATATAGACCAAGGAATTTGTGAGGGAAAACATTGGCGGTCTCGGGACCACAAAACATACTGTTTCCCTCGGTCTCAGTCAATAAGTGTTAATTATTACCACATGGCAAGTCAAATTTTTAGGGCCAATAATCAATTCGAGTATGCTGATTGGCCAAAAATTGGTCCAACAAGTTTCTATACAAGACCAGGAAGTTATTACTAGACTGATTTGCAGCATTCTCTTTTACTGACCTAAAACTGAAGAAGCCATGTAATAAAAATCTTAATAACCTTCTTTGTTCGATCTGTCCAGGAAAATGTTTGCTCTCAGGCTGTACAGTGAAAGACCGCACGCAAATATTTTCCCATAAAAACCTTGCACTCAGTTATCATATTTATTTTATATAACTGTACAGGTAAAGTTGCCACCACAACATGTTAAGTTTTGTAACAGTTGTCAACACTAGAGTCCCATGGTGCCTTATATTATAGTTGCTGGTAATGTTAACTATATTTTTTTACATGTTTTAAGGGTTAACTATAAAATCCTTTGTTTTGGTTATTTGTAAAGAGCATTTTCACCTGCTGTGCATTCTGAACAAAATAAAATATGCCTATTTTCTTTGGAACACCAACATGACCGCTTTGTCTAACATGGTGTTATACCTTTTGTGTCTCATGATGTTGTGTGAAAATGCTCTATATTCAGGGATTGCGTTAATGCAGAAATCGTGCATTTTTACCCAAAAATTTACAAAAAAATGCCTTTTCAAAAATTTTAATGCATCTGAGGATGTGGAGCACCTAACTGAATAATTCTCTGCATTTTCATTTCTTGGTTTTTCATTTTTGTTATTTAAATGACGTTTTTAAGAGAGCTGATGTCACTTATATCTAGGAGCCCATAAAAATTTGCAAGGGACCCCATTTTGATCAAACATGTGGCAGGTGTCCCAGGACCCAATTTGAAAATTCCTAGCGTGATCCCTGATATTCTCAATTGTAGTTGATAACTAGTTGATTGTTGATCAGGCAATTTTAAATTATAGAATTCATATTTTACACAAGCATTTCATTTTACTCTCTTTAGGGCTTATAGTTTTTGAAGCTAGAATTTTTGTGTGAATCAGTTTTAGGTATTCTTTAGTAGCGTAGATTTGGCCACAAATGCAAGTATGTTAAATAATTTTATTTTGGTTAAATTGCTATACTAACTTCTCATTTTGGAACATTGTCACAGTTTTTCAAGAAGATTGTTTGATCAGTAATTTTCTTTAATCTGATATGTTAGGGACCATTCATTATTTATTGGGATGACCAGGTCATGTAAAAAGAGACAGCGTCTTGTATTAATTTTTGCTGAAAAATACCAGGTCTTAAAAAATTTCTGTGCTAAAATGACAAATACTATGTGAGTTTCATGTGCTGCTCACTAGTGACTTTTGAAAAACTAACAATTTGAAAGTGGTGCTGTGCAGTTGTTTATGGCATAAAATACTTTGAATACTTCAAACAATGTCATATTTACATCAAATGGTGGCAGAACATAATTATTCCTTATTTTTACTTCTTTTTTCATTTCAGAAAAGAACGAGTTTGATTCAAGTTACACGACCTGGTCCTGTTGATAAATAATGAACCCTCCCTTAAGGGGATGGAATTGTTCTATTCCTTGAACTATAGTTAAGGTTGTGGACCATAATATTATATTTCTTTTCAAAGTAAAAACTTGTTATTGGCTGTTATTGTTTATTGTTTTGTATGTATAGTATACAGGGCTTTTGCAGGGGGAGGGGCCAGGGATAAAGATTTTGTAAATGCAGTAAATATTATAAAGAAAAAATATAAATGAAAAAGCATTTTACAAAAGTCCTGTTGATGATAATTAGATAAGAAATATTTTGCTGTTATGGTCCTGGTATGCAAACTTGTGCTTTTCTATTCCAGTTTGTAAAGATAAACTGTTTTTAATTGGTTTATTGTAGTAATGGATAATCAA
>JAOBAY020002063.1:0-15622 GCA_025331085.2 Zoanthus sociatus | reverse complement strand
TAAGGTTTCATCAACAGGTTCAAAAGTTAAGATAATTTTACTTTATATGAAATCGTTTTTAGCAGGACAAGGGTTAATATTAATTTTACTTCACGTGAGTGTCCCTTTTTTACTTCTATACTTAAGTGTACACATTGTACTATCGTATCCTCACCATTAAGTTACTAACTTAGGTTTTTTGTACAAGAGTTGATATAAATCAGACTACAATTTCCTCGTTTGTAATTGTAGGACTTACATCCACATTCGGTTTTCACATTTCTTGGTCCACATCTGTCGTATGCGTGTTATTAATATTTTAACTATACGTAAGGTTACTACCACAAAATGATGTGGACCAAGGTAAAAAAAATGTAGATGAATATCATACAAACGAGAAAATTTTTTGAATTTATATCCACCTTTAATTTGTACCAAAAAACGTGCTTAACAAGAAGGTGTGAAAAACTTTCGACCGAAGTTACTAACTTTTGAGATATTGGCCTTTGAATTTGGAAATTTTTATACATTTACAGTAAAAAGAAAAAAAAATCAAATCAAAATGGACAGCTGTCAAGTGCAAAGAGGGACAAAGTGTCCTGGTCATGCAGGATGTAGTCCTGACATTAAAGGATACGAATGCAGAGACCGTTATGTGCATGGTCCCTTTTAACGCTTGGTTGCCTCAAGCCAGTTATTGAATTCTCAAGCCAAGGGTCTATCGATTCATTTTTACCATTCAGGTTCTCACGTGTTAACAACTGTCTTATATAACATTGTATCTCGTAACTTTTTTGATAATTGTAGAATTTGCTAATTAAGCTTAACTAGCTAGCGATTAAAGTATCTTGGTGGATATATAGAAGGGGACGAAATCAAGCAATTAATTTATTTATTAATAGCGCATTAAATACCAAGTGCGATTTCATTTGTCGTTGATCTTCATTGTCATTGTTCAGTTAGCATTGATATCGTACTTACAAACAGTCGGCGTTTGATTACGAAGATCAATCGTAGTTTTCAGTTACTAAATACGGAAGCTAAATGTCATTCAAATCATAATTAGCAAAAACTCGGCAGCATCAAAAAATGTCTTTATTTTGCGTGACGCAATCATCATCGTCGTTGCTGTGATTTTGTCATTATCTCCATGATCATTAGGATCCTTTCACTTGTTTTGCGATTGAATTTGATTACTTTTGTTGAACTAATATCATGCACATTTAGCACTTCCGTCTCTACGGTAGGTACCGTGGAATTAATCAAAGACTTATGACTTGGGCTAGTATAAATCTCAAGATAAGGCCAAATAAAATAAATTCCCGGTTTCTCATCAGAATTTTTTTGAAAAGAAAATGAGGCTTGCGCTTTTTTTTTTTAAGGTGATTTACCAGTTAGATTAACAAGCATGTGTGGGAGAGTAAAATACCATTGCAAATTAAAAAAACAGCAACTCTTTATTGATATTTACTTTATATATATATATACATATAATCATTCACAATGCGGGCGCTGATGTGAAACCGGGAATTTATTTCATTTGGCCTTATATATGACACTATGTTCATCTGGTCAAGCTCTAGGAAGTACGGTTTCGCCCATAAATCTAAAACAGGTCTAACTCTTTGTGTGAGTAGTTTCTGCGTATAGCTCTAGAGTATGAAGGCTCAGCAATGTTTGGTTCCATTGTGTTGGATGTTTGTTAGTATTGTAAATGAAATCTAGGACATAGTTTGTAACCAAACTGAAAACGGGAGCTAGGTTTCCAAAACATTAAATAAGATTATCTAAATACAGGATACCTCAATTGCACACAATTACACGTATCCTGCTGATGAACAGTAATTGTTTTGCTATTTATTTCAGCTTCATTCTAATTTGTCTGTTCCGATATTTATCTGTACAAAAAAAAAATCAAATCGCTGAAAAACATGCCATGGAGGCCATCCACACCACCAACAACGCTACTCTGTGAAAGTTGAAATAACCATGCAATCCAAAGATTCCTTTTCCTTACTCTAAATTCGTATTTGCATTCTCTATTGTTCTTACTACAGTCCGACGGACCTCTATTGAAACATTTCATGGTATAGGAGAGATATCTCCTCAAAACATAGCCGTTAGGTATGAATTTTTAAGTATTTATTTGACATCTATTTGGCATTCTCTTGTACTTTACAATGAAGTCGCTAAGTAGACGTATTTTTATAAGATTTAAATCTGTTCAAGAGAATGTTTTAACTTATTAATAATCAAAAATAGTCTTTTTGTCACATAAAATTTATATTAGGGTAACTTTGAATAACATTATGAAACCATTAACTCAAATTATCAGATTTTTATGAAACGCATTCTAGAAAAATAACTCATTGACTTTGCTAATCGAGCTTTAGTTCGAAATGCCATCCTTGGTCGGGCCTGTTTTCTTCACTTCCTATTTTTCTTGCACAATGGCTAAGGGCGGGAAAGGAAGTAAAAAAATTATCTAATTTTCCTTTTCACGTTAAGTTTCTTCAAAATCGTTTTGATTTTCTTCGTTTTGAGTTTCGACATCATTGGATGAGAAGTGTCTCCCGAGGCATAGTCTGGCGACGTTATCTGGTCACTGTGGAGAGACTCCTGTCCTATTGTTTCTAGAACCTCCTCACTAGGGCTTCCTCGTGATGAGGAACTGATTGAGTAATCTGCGAAGAGAATGCAAATGATGATTTTTTCATCTGCACACAAAACAATGCTCTTTAACCATTTACCGAAATCAAAACATGAGCAACTCTAATAATGAAAACGAGCTTTTCTGTTATAACTTATGTACTGCAAATCTAATCATACTTTTCTTTCAAATGAAATCATTAGAATTCGTTGTTGATTGTTTGCTATACCTGAATCAAACGAAAATTCCAAGTTGTCCCCAGTGTTAAGATCCTTTAAACTCGCGGTATGACTCTGTGTTAACAAAATACGAATTGAACTCAAATTTTAATACTAGAATAATATTTTGAATAATTTGTCTAAGTTTTCCTTAGACAAATAGACATGAGAAGAAAATGGAGATTTTGGTGTATGTACCAAAGACCAAAGAGACGAATTGTTTCCCGCAGGCGAATTACTTGATTGGTCGAAATGACAAACGGGACGCTTAAATTAATGGTTTTATTTTGTGAGTGTGCCTAAAAATGAGATGCATTAAACAGTGTTTTTTCCTAACTTTTTGCCAGTAGAAACTGGTGCCAACAACATCAGTTGAATTCAAATGTTTTTAGCCTGCGCTTTGCCTTTTCGTTTTCTAGCAAGAAAAGATAACAAGAAAATCCAAAATGGACAGTTTTAAGACTTCCATTGGCAGGCAAGGAAACGTAAAATTTAATTTGTAGAATCATATAATTAATTACTTAACAAGCCGCATAATCTTTCTACTGAAATGTCGAATTATGCCGTTTTTATTTTTAATTGTTTGTTTTATAATGTTTCATCGAACTTTACCTTATTGTTTAAAAGCTTTGGTTTCTAAAACGGCTACTTGCTACGAACATTTTTTTAATCTTTTTTTTTTTATCTTACTATAATCTTTTTTAGACGCAGTCTTCCAAGCGGTTATAAAGTTTTGTTTTGCTTCCTCAGTGCGTGTCGTATTACGTTTTAGGAATTGTTATTGGATTCGTGAAAAAAGGTAGTAAGAAAACTATATTATAAATATAACCTTTGAATGCCCTAATACTGAATCTAAGCAAAAGCTAATTAAGAGATTCAATTTTATTTAAACGATATGCTGTTTTCTAATTAGAGGGGAGGCTATATAACTGATGTTTTCATTTTAAGAACATGACCATGAAAAAACGTTAAACTTTAAAACCAGTCCTTAATATCACTGATATACACTGTATTTAGCCGTTCGTCGTAGCAACTTGTAGACGTTCACGAATCATGTAATTCATATTGGAAATGGTTATACTTACAATTTTCTTCCTGGCCTGAGCGCCAAAATTTGTGTCACTTTTTGCTCTACGATTTGTCAATTCTGTAACCTCATTGAACGAAGGTTTCTTCATAAGCATTACTCTTTGATCATCGCGTATTTGATTTTGTGCAAGCTTCAACATCACCTCGTTTTCCATGTGTCCATCATCGCTATGGGTTTTAGATGATAAATCAATGATACTCTTTTCGGAATTTGCGAGTGAGAGATCGTGTAGCGCGTCATTTGACTTTATGGGCATAGCAAGTTTCTGATTCATCAAGTCAGAACGTAGGTTCGAAAATACGTTTTCGTGATTTAATGATGTTTCAGAACTTGCTGACATGCTGATTTCAGAAAATGCTGGAAAGTCACTACGCGGTTGCTCAGATGCAGGTGAAGTATCGAACGACAAGTCCGTCAAGGATATAGAAGCTCCGGATGACCAGCTTCTTTCACTTGCTGTTTCACAGTCACGACCCGCTAATTCCTTCCGCTTGTGAAGCTCAGATTTCATTTTATCAAGTCTTGCTTGAAGTTTTTTGTTCTGTATCTGGATGTTTGTATAAGCTTTCATTGTATTGTAACACTCAGCTCTTGTTTTTGACAAATCTGTTTTGGTTTTCTTCACTTCCGCTTTTGAAGCTGAGAGATTTCTTTCTAGTCTCGTTTTCTCCTTTTCGACTCTATTTAGTTCTTCTGTAATTTCCGATACTCGAATTTTTAGTTCTTTATTATCGTTTTGCATCTTTTGGAGTTCTCGTTCTAACTTCTTCATGGCAATGGATCTATCACAAATTTTCTGCTTCAACGTGTTATTTCGACTGGCTTGCTTTTGGACCTGGCTTTGCAAGTCAGAATTTTGTCCTTTTGTTATGGACAAGCCATTTTCAAGCATAGTCTTTTGACATTTAAGCTCGGCAATTTCGCTGTTAAGTTTATTGATGCTGTTGAAGGTGCTATTACAGGGGTTTAAGCTACCATTGGATGTGTGAAAGGATGAACGTGTTGGTGATTCCAACTCGGAACTCGAATCAGGCCCTGAACTATCCGCACAAAACGTGATACTTAGACTTTGGGATTCCTTTGGATTTAGAAGCAACAAGCTTTCAGCTGTTGTTGATTTATTTGAAACCTGACTATCATCACCCAAGGTACAAAAAGAAGTTAATGTTTCTGAACTTTTTGTTTTCTCTTCGGAACAAAGTAAGGCTTTCTCTGCTGAATAGATATTTTTGGACAATTCATTGTCCATGCCACTGACTTTTGTTTTCTTTCTATTTAAACACACTTCAACTTCCTCCTCGTCTTCTGTACTTCTTGGAGTTTGTGTAAAGGTGTCGCTTATTTCTTTTATCTTATAGTCTCGCATTATTGCATTTTCTTCTCGTAGATTGTTAATTTCAGTTTCTACACGTGAATTGTCTTCTAATACGCAAGACAGGACAGTTTCTAACTTAGAGTAACGCTCGTTCAAATCGCTTATCTTGTCGCCAAGTTCCTCTCTTACTTTCTCTTCTACCTCATTCTTTGCTCGCACGAACTCCTCTTCTATCTTATTTTTTTCTTCAACTGCATCCGACAGCTGAATTTCCAAAGTTGCTTTTTCACTTATCAAAGTCTTGATTTCTTGGTCTATATTTCTCAGTAAAACAATAAGACTATGACGGCAAGAATTTCCAGAAAATGTCAGGCTTAAAATTTCTTCATCTTCAGTGATTGTCCTTTGCAGTAAATCGTTGAGCAATTTAAGTTCTTTTCTGTCGCAATCCTCGGTTTCTTCGTCACTTGTTACATCTTTTTCTTCTAAGAATTTTACTAGCGACTGTAGCTCAGGATTAAGTTCTTGAGCACTAAAATTCTTCTTGTTTGCATCAAGCTGTATCTGATTTGGCTTTGACGCATTTTCATCATGTGTGTTTTCATCAGCGGATTTTTGCAAAGAATGTAAGTACACGGAATGTTTTTCCTTGATAGTGTTACTATTCTCAGTTTGAGTGCTTGATTCTTCACATTCTTTTTCAGAGTTATATTTTTTAAAACGATTTATAACCATTGGCATGTCCTCATCTTCACAACTCAAAACTTTAAACCTTGTTTTAACGTCCAACAATTCTTTAACCTTTGACTTACATTCCAAAAGCTCATTTTCCAAACCATTTTTGGAGATAGATTTCTCCGCTAGTTCTTTCTTAAGTTCCGAAATAACTTTTTCAGCTTCTTGATTTTTTTGCTGTAAATTTTCAACAACTGATTTTGATTCCTTTAGTGTATTCAATTTCATTTCTAAGTTTTTAAACTCACTTTTATTCATTTCAATTTTATTAAGTAAAGATTCTTTTTCTTGTTTATAGGAAGTCAAAATGAAATTATGCTTCTCCTGTAGTTTTAGCGAACCTTTTTTTGTCTCAAAAAGATCTGATTCGAGTTTTTTCTTCTTTTCCCTTATTATATTTAATTCTTCTGTAAGATTGTCCCTTTCTTCTCGTAGAGTACGCAATTCTTCATCCATACTTATATCTTGTTTTAAATCTACAGCACAACTTGCAGATGTTAAAGATTTTTGTATTGTATTGTTTAAGGTTAAAGAATCTGACACGCCATGATGATCAATCGAAGATTTTGTTTCACTTGTTTTCTGAATGGCTACAGTTAGTTTTTCTTTGTCCAGTATTTGGTCATCTTGGCTCGTTTGAGCATGTACATTAAAGTGCGCATCAGTTATTGAAGTCCTATCATCAGATGTTTCAACGATTGTGTCTTTTCGGGAAGTATGATTTACATTAGCATTTGTTATGGAAACCACATTTTTGTCCCAGCCAGAGCTCGTTTCCTTTTCCTGTATTTCCTGAAAGTTTCTTATTTCTGAACTGTAAGCCTGGCCTTCTATTTGCTTAATGTCTTTATTTAGATTTTTAAGTTGAAAAATCTCCTTTTTACAGTCAGCGAGTTGATTTCCCAATTTCTTGTTTTCAACGTTACTCAGAGACAAAGCCTTTTCTAGTTGCAAAAACTCTTTTGTCAAACTAGCCGTCTTGCTTTCAAGAAGTAGCTTTTCCAAAGTCATTTGACGCATCTTTGTTTCCATCAAATCTTCAAACTGATCTTGTGTAAAAGCCTTATGATCAAAATCATCTGATTCATTATAAAAGGTTTCTAAAAACTTGTTTTCAGTAGAGCTGGAAAAAGAATTTTGTAAGCTGCACGAAAAACTAGCATGTTTATTGGGTTCGGTTTGGCATTCATTGTTACTGGTTAAGCAGTCATTTTCAACTTTTATTTTGGTCGAAGTTGAAATAAAAAGCTTTTCTTCTTTTGGTTGCTGCAGTACTTTGTTGTTATCCTTCTTGTTATTAAGTCTCATTACTGATTTAAAGCCATCTTGATTTTGTCTTGCGTTTTTTATGGTTTGATGTTTAGCTTCCCCTTCTACGTTGTTTTTCTGTTCATTTTTCTCATTTTTGTTAAAAGATAACGTTTTTTCAGCCGATGTTATGTTCGGCTGTTTGTGTCTTTTTTCATGATCTTTTCTATTCTTGGCTGGTTGGTTTAAATGATTGTTTTTGGCAGCAAGTTTGTGCAGTTCTGTATTTTTGGTTGTGGAAGAATTAAGTTCGCTGTCTAAAGCTGCAATGTTGTTTTGTAATTCTTGCAGTTCCTCTTTCATTCTTCTCTCATTTTCTTTAACGACTTGGATTTCAGCTTGTAATTTTTTGATAGTTTGGTTGCCAGAAAAGGTTTCCTCTCGTGATTGCACTAATTGCTGATTTAGATCCTTGACTTTGATTTCGAGATCGTCATTTTTTCTTTTACTATTTTCAAGTTCTTTCTCTAGGCTTTCAATTTGACTTTGTTTTGCTACTATTTCTTGTTCTTTTAGTTTCAAATTAATTTGAACTTCCTCCAGACTTTGCATGCGGCTTGCATTGTTGTCAAGATCATTTCTTAATTTCTGATTTGCATTTAACCCGTCTTTATGTTGTTTCTTTAAATAATCAATTTCCTCTAGTTGGGCAGCTATTTTCTCACGTAAATCTCTCATGTTGTTCTTGTTATCGTTCAACAATATTTTTGTTTCATCTTTTTCTCTACGTTCTTTATTTATTTCGTCTTGTTGTCTCTTGTAACTCAGGACAAGATGCTCGTGGTTTCTTTCAAGCTGCTCGGTTTTCTTTTTTTCTAATTCAGAGGCTTCCTCTGCTTGTGTTATTTTCCCAGTCAATGAATCAATTATGTGCTGCAAATCTTTCAGTTGGTTTTCCTGCTCTTGATTTTTCTTCTGTAGTTCTTGAGCTTTTTTAAAATCTTTTTCCAATTTTTCTTCAACTTTTTCTAGCTGTTTCTTTTTTCTCTCAACGTCATTAGTTGCAACAGCGAGTTTTTCTTCCAAAACAGCTGAATTTTTAGCTAAGCTTTTAAGTTGTTGATCTAAGGTTTCCAACTGTTTCTTAAGTATTTCATTCTCACTAAGAATTGATACAAACGTGATTTCCATGTTTCTAACACCTTGTTTTAAACTAACTGATCCCTTGCTTTGATTTGATTCCTGCTTTAATGATTCCATCTTTTCTTCTTCGTTTCTTAAAGTAGTCTCTGTAGATTCTAGTTCATTTCCCTTCCTCACCTCACGTTTGTTCCAGTTTAGAGCACCTTGAGAGTGTTCTGTCAAATCTCCAAGTGAATGCAACGTCTCAGTTAGACAACGAAGTTTTTCTTCTCGCTCTTTTAAATTTGTTTGAAATATCTGAGAGCTTTTCAGTGCTTCAGTCAATCTTTTCTCCATCATATCTCTAGAAACAGTGACTTCCTGTAGCTTATATTCACTTTGCCTTTGCTGATCTTTTATTAAATCTATTTCACGAGTTAGACCATCATTTAAGCATCTTAACTCCATTAATTGAATTTCGAGGCTAGCTACCTTTTCTACGTTCTCACTAAGTTGTGCTTTAAGAGCAACCCTTTCGATTTCATTTTGTGTGAAGAAGGTTTGACTTTTTTCTTTTTCCAAAGATTCTTGTTTAAGTTCAGATTCCAGTCTAATGATATCTTTCTTGGCAATCTCTAATTCGTTTTCAGCCAATTTTTTATTTTGTCGTTCCTCAGCAATTGACTTTTTCAGCTCTATATTTTCACTTTCTTTTGTCACAAGTATTGCATTGAAGCTTTCATCTTCGATGTTATGTTGCTGAATAAGTTCATCGAGCTTCACATTTTCCTTTTGCATATTTAAAGATTTTTCCTCCAATTCCTTGTTGTGGAGCTCTATTGCCTGAAAGTTCATCTAAGATAAAAAAAACGTAAACAAAAAGCATATTTAAGATACTTGATGTTTACAGTATGCATGATTTAAAAGGTAAATAATGGTTATTAAACTGATTTATAGAAAGGTTTAAAGATATCCAATTTTCATGTTTTGTGTTCAGTATTAAATTCTACTTCAAGGGCCCAATTAATTATATGTTCAAATTACACCTAATACAATCTGTTCATTCATTTTGTTATTCGTTTTGCTTGTATTAATTTGTGAAGCCTTGTTTCAATGCATGCCGCATCGTCCTTCTGGGTTGCAGCAAAAAGTCGAAGTAAAAGTGGTAAAAAGTAGAAATAACTGGAAGCGATCATAATAGCAGTAAAAGTATTGCATGAATACGAGTGCATTTTGTAATTTATGGCGAAGAACCATAAACCAAGAATTGCGAGAGCAAGTTCATGCGATATGAGACAATTGATATAATCCGGAGCAAGACCATGAATAGATTTGAACGTGAGTACAAGGATCGATCTTAAAATGCACTCTCTCCTTTACTGGTAACCTGTGTAACGACCTTAGAACAGCAGTTATGTGGTTGTACTTGGTCGTGTTGGTAATTAATTAAAAAGAAAGAGTGGTGTCTATTGTCCCCGTTCATTCGGGGATCTTTGCTTTTTTATAGTTTACGTGAATAGAAAAACAATAAAATTATCATTATTTTAAATATATATTGATGTCCTGTATTTTTACTGTGTCTAAGACAAGCAGAGTGTTTTTCCCTCGGACTGTTGTCTAACATTCGTTTTTTTAACTTTCAGCTGTTTCTAAAACGTATATTTATAAGTTAGTATGCATTCATCGATCAGCACATTGTTCGTGAGTATAATTCATTTTGTATATTATGTTGTGTTGTGTAGATGAACATCCTTTGGCTGTTATCTATACAATACTCCTTCCTAGCTTTAGTGATAAAATTTCTTAGTTTCAAAAGTAAATGTTTTGAGCCCAGAAATTTCAGTACACTATCTTGAGCTATTGTACTTGTTAAAACGTTACCCTAGAAGGACCGTTGATAGCCTGACAAAACAGCCGCCTCTCATCGCGTTCTCGTTCCCTCCCCACGTGAGACGTCTGAGATTTGAGCCCGAAAATTCCATACTGATGATGTAATTTCTACCGAGAAATGGGTAGTAATGCTGGTTGGCTAAACAAGTTACGGTATTTTTTCGCGCTTGTGCTTGCTGTTCTTCATGAATATTCCGAATGTGTTTTGTGCTGATCAAACTAATTTCGAAGACTCCTCAAATAGGTACATTCTAGACTCAATGTTAAGACACATAATGGTTCTCTTGCTCTTTGCTTGTTTAAAGCAACACTACCGTTTGATGTTATTTATCAGAAAGATTACATTTGTAAACAATTCTTACGTAAACTAAAGAAGGAAGAAAACCTTCTACAAAACTTGAAATTTTCGTTTTTAAAAACTGTAGTAAAAAGAGTTGCAACAGAAAGTACTACGCGGCTTCTCTTCATACATCAAGTAACTTGAATTGTTCGTTTACTCGTATTTCCTGCATATAATTAATATATATTGTTTTTGCATGACTTCGAGGGAGTGATTTCGTTTTTAGAATAGAATATATTATTGTAAGATCTTATTAAAGTACCTTCGGATTAGGGTAAAGGGAAAACTATAATTTCCTCTCTACAAGCCTGTTTCGCGAGACGTACGTATGCATGAGTCACTGGTCAGGTAGACTTAATGACAGTTTTCAGACAGTTTTGTTTGTTTTACTTTCTGTTACGAAAGGTAGAATTTTAAGTGCCTTTTTGGGTTTTTCTTTTAATACTGCATGGACTTCTGCTCTCAGACTTAACTTCTTAATGAGTTTTCTCTTATTTCCTCATTATATGAGGCGTATTTTGAACTGGCATACAAATAAACTTTCATTTGTTATTTGAGATTGTCCGCCAAATGGTTAGCACTGGAATTTTAGGTTTGCTTTGTGATCGATCTGTGGACACATCTAAAATGTCCATTTCATAAAACCGCTTGTCTTTATAAAATAGCTGTGGAAAAGAAGGTTGCTTTGGAATATGAGATTTCAAGATGTGGTTGTACCTTAACTTTGTCCTTTTCGGCTTTCTTGAGGCTGATTTTTGCGTTTGTTCGGGGTTTAAGCTTTACGTTCGCCTTTTGTTAGTTTGTTTTTTGGCTGCCATCTGTGGTTACTTTTACCGTTTAGCAATATCCGAATTTTTTCTATGAAGAAGACTCATCAATTGCCTTTGAATTATTGTCTTTTGGGCTCGATAAAGGTCTGGACATCAGCGACAGTAGCCATGCAGTAGAAATTCTACCGTACTGGCTACGCCACTACGTTTTCTGATAAATTGACATCAAATGGCAATGTTGTAACAAAAGATGAGAAAGAGAACTGTTCTGTGTCTTCGAATCGAGAATGTACCTTTTAAAGGAATCTTTGATGTTAGTTCAGCACAAAATAGCAAAACATGAAGAGAATGGCTGGCACACGCACGAAAAACTGCCAATCGGCGTTACTACCCATTTCTCGGTAGAAATTACATAATCAGTGTGAAATTTTTGTGCTAAAATCTCAGACGTCTTTCACTTTGGGAGGAAACGTGAACTTGTTGAGAGGCGGCTATTTTCTCAGGCTAGACTGTTGATGGTGAGAAAGAAAACAACTACAACAAAACAGAGTAAGCTTTTTTTACTAAAGCAATAATCACTCTAATCACACAATACAAACCTCCAGTTGTATCCGGTTGCTATCAACAGCAAAAAGTTGTTGTTTTAGTTCTTCATTCTCTTTCTTGATATTCGATAATCCATCTCGCATTTCATCCCGTTCGTTATCAACATTAAGAAGCCTAAGCTGAAGCTTTGAATTTTCATCAAGTAAGGCATTGTATTCTGCTGTTATTGTTTCATGTCTTTCTTTTAATTCTCTGTAATTGTCAGCATCAAACTCCTCAACAGCCTTTTCCCTTGCTTGAAGTCTCTGCTCAAGATCTTTTCTTTCACCATGGGCTATTTCAAGTTCTGTAATGAGACTTTCGATTTTGGCTTCCGCCTTGTCAAGATCCGTCTTATATGTAGAAATATTTTTTTCTAAATTCAGAAGTTGTTTTTGTAAAGAAGCAGTTTGTTTATTAAAGATTACTCTGTTGTCTGCGGAAACTTGGGACTTCTCATTTGGACAGGACGATGGTGCTAACAATGTGTTAATCGTGTCCTTTAGTAGCTTTTGTTCTTCTTCAGCTTGAACTTTGGATCCTACACTTTGCTTTGTTACGGAATCAGGTATTTGTGATGACATTTTCATCTCCTTTGAGGTGTTTTGTTCTTCTGAGCTTTTAATCTTAAGCTTTTCTTCATATTTTGTTGTTATAGATTCAGACAATTTGATCTTAGAGAGAATTTTTGACTCAGAATATCTAGCTCCTCCTGGGCTTGGTGATCGTTCTCTGTTCTTGCGTCTTTCAATTGGTTTTGGTATACTTGTCCTCTTTTTGCTTTCATCTTTCCTTAGCTCCGGTTTTTGTTCAAGCTCTTTGTAACTAGCTTTTTGCGTTGCACATTTGCTCTTGCCATCTTCATCCTCTTCTTTCAAATTTTCAACAAGCAGTTGATCGTTATATTCCTGCATTGAATCCAGTTTAGATCTCAGTTCTGAGTTCGCACGTTGTAGCAGTAATGTCTCCCCCTCTGCTACCTTTGTTCGTTCTTTTCTTTGTTGGTAATCCACTTCTAATTTTTTTTTTAGTTCCTTTAGAAAAGAGTTTTCTTCTTGCAGTCGTTCATTTTCATTTCTTAAAATTCCTATTTCTTTTCTGATATCAAACTGTTGCTTTCTATTTAATGCGAGTTCAGCCTCAAATACTTGGCATTCACTGACAACGGAGTCAAGTTCAGCTTTCCACTTTCCGATATCATTTTCTAGTTTTCCAATTTGATTTTCCAGGTTTGCATTATTCGACTCCAAGTCTTCGTTTAAATAATTAGATGTTTCAATCTCTTTTTGTAACTTTGCTATTTGTTCCTTTTGCCACTTCAGTTCTTCTTTTGCTTTGTAAAATTCTTTACTGACGTGCAATGCGTCATCATCTGCTTTTGGTTCTTCTATGGGTTTCCCTTTTTTCTTAAGTTCCTGCAATTCACTCATCAAGTTAGAAACCACGACATTTCTCTCTTCAATTTCCTTTTGTAGCTTAATTCTTTGCTGGGTTTCATTCAGCTTTTCTTCTGTAACGTTTTTAAGGTCATCCTCTGTGCTTGATAGTGATTGCTGTATCTGATTAAGAAGTTCCTCATTACCAATTTTCTTTTTCTCGATTAGTTGCTTTTTTTGAATCAACTTGTTCAGTTTGGTTTTAAGCTCGGCGTTTTCTTCACTGATGTGTATCAAACGAAGATGTAAAGTAGGGGCATCCTTTGCCTGAGGTAGCGTTCGTAGGTCAATTGATTTTTTTCTTGCTGATGGTTTTGCCTGGTAAGTTTTTGCTGAATTCTGGGTTCTCGATGGAGACCTTGTTCTTGACTTCATTCCTGTTTGAGATAGTGACTTAGCATGTGAAGCGCTTGTTTCGTTGCTTAAGTTATCAGATTCCTCAGTTGGGAGTGAGTTAATTTTATTTAGGGCGTCGTTGTCTTCAATTACTCTTTTCAACTCATCTCTTAAGTTTTCTAATTTATGTTCTAAGACGTCATTGGTATCCTTAACGTCCATGTACAAGTTGCGTATTTCTTCACAGTTTTGTTTTTCTTCATTAATTTCAACTTGAAGTTCTTCTATTTTCTTATTATACTCGGAAAGTTGAACTGTAGCTTTTACCAGTTCTTCCTCCATAGTATTACAAGTTTTGCAAATTTCTTTTATTTCTATTAGTGCTTTCTTTAATTGACTTTGCAAAATTTCCGGATCTCTGCTTGTTGTGTTATAGCATTCACTTTTAGCTTCTTCAGTGATGTGGTATTCTGTCCCCCTCATGACAGAGAAATTTTTCATGATATGTGGACTTTTTGTGGGTGATGTTTCGGATTTGATCCTCTTAGCTTTTATGTGTGAGTCAGTCTGAGCGTCCTGTGCGGCACGAGCAAGTCTCGTGATAACAATGTCTTCATCACTGTCACAGATCTCAGTGTCCGTTACGCTACCTCCGTCAATTGACTGCCCCTCTGTCTCAGTAATGTCATCATCTGTCAAAGTATCATCCTCGGGGCTTGGAACCAAAGTGTATACATGTGACATACTGCAGGATGTAGAAAGTAGTCTGTTTAGAAATTAAAGTTCAGCTTTTGTTGATCAACAAACGGTAGGAAAAAAACATCAAAACTGTAGAAAATAATCTAGTGCTTAACACTGTAGTTTCAAAAACCGTAAGCAGTTACGCCGTAATTGCCGTTACAGCTGAAAGCTTTTACTTTTATTAAAGGAAAATAGAGTTGAATTACTAAGATATAGACTTTAGTTAAAGTACTAGAGTATTTTAAAACGTATTTTAGTTCAATTTTGACGACAATGTTTTGTTTAATTACCAGCGGATGTAATCTAGTTTATCTACACTAAAAATAGTTAAGCTGATTGAGCTATTATTGAGACTGAATTTGTAATGCGGTGTAAACAATGTGAAGTTCAAGAAGTTATAAAAGTAGTTATTTTGATAAACAAAAACATATTGTGAGAAAACTAAAAAATGTCCGTAAAAGCTGCGCTCGCGGGTAAAAAGCCATTGGCAATAGCAGTATTGACAGTTAAATACATTATATTGAAGAAAATTGTTGTTAGCAAGAGGGTGTTTTAAAACATGACGATATCAACAAAAGGAAAACTTAGATATCAATATAAGAAACCATAACGTTTTACCTGGTCAAGCAGTTTTTAAGAAAACCTTCTCTTTGATCATTTCCTTCGGACATCTGGAGGCCATTTTCACTGTCAACACTTTCTTGAGATACTTCCAGTACGTCGGATAGTTCTGTTGTTAAAATACCCTTCTCTCTTTCACACTCTTGGTTTGGGTCGCTATCAAGTTTGAAAATATATGTTCTTCTAATTCATTTATTAATTATTTATTTCAAAAAACTAGTCATATAGTTATCACTTGATATACCATTTACTGTATATTCCGTCGATTCTGTTAAACGCGGCATAAAAGAGATTGGTCATAAAGTATTACTAGGGGGGTGGAGGATATTTAGAGGGAATGTAAAAACATTTTGTACTTTTGGAGGAACATAAAATTTTAAGGAAAAAACCAAAGGGATAGGAATATTATAGGATTTGTATCTATCTATGCAAAGATACAAGTGCACCATATGAGTCCTTGACTATAGCTAGGGCTCGACACTAACTTTTCAACTCACTAGTCAGATGGCAAGTGTCAATTTTGATGCTACTAGCCAAACATTTTCT
>JAOBAY020002007.1:0-15626 GCA_025331085.2 Zoanthus sociatus | reverse complement strand
GTGTTGTATGCTTTCCTCAAATAATAATACTTTTTCAGTTTCCCGCCCGCACTTTCTAAGCTCTGCTTACCCCTAGTTAGTATTATATGAACTTCAGGTAAACTGGATTTGAGATTTTCGGAAACGTATTTTAGCACTTTCAGAGAATTGCAGCCATACTAATAACATATAAATAATAAAAAGGTAACTAATAACATATAAATAATAAAAAGGTAAATAAAAGGTATTAATACTAAATTTTGTTAATTTGTTTTTATTCAGAATGATGGCGATTTTGTGCAGAGACTACACGAGGCATACGTCAAGACTTTGCAAGGGAACTAAAAAATGGTTTCTACCTAATACGGAGGCGTATATAGAAGGATTAGGAATTCTTTACCAGCAAATTTGAAAAAAAAGTTTTATAAAGATTTATAGGCCGATAATCATGGTAGATGAAGACTTTTTCATCAGTTTTGTTATACATGACATACAAAACACAAGAAACGTCTTTCGATGTTGTGTTTAGTTTGATATTCTGTCGTTTTGAGATTTTTTGGCTTGAAACCGTTGCAATAGTAGTTAAAATGTCTTTGTGGAAAAACTTGATATGCCAATTTTGTTTATTCTTTGAAACTAAACTGTCAAAACCCGCATATCTTGATCATTTACGCTGTCCGATTTGACGGAAAATATGACGATCACCGCATGCAAATCCATTTAGTGCTCTGGGTTAAAGATTTTAACCAGGTTTGTCTCCCTCTGTCCCCATCCCAAATTCCGGAGTCTGAATTTTAAGAATTGATGCCTCCTAGCGTGTCCATGCATCGTCTTTCTTGAAGTAAATGCAGCAGATACAACGAAACTTTCATCAAACGTTCTCAAATAAATGTCGTTAGTACTCTAATTGGTGTGGTGTAAAGTTACCGAGTGCTAACATTACTGTATCCTAAATAACAATTAGACTTTAAAGGAGAACTGAACCCTAAAATTGACTTTTCATTGTTTAAAAATTTAGGCATAGTAGAACAATTATATGAAGTTTCTTTAAGCTGTTAGTCGAGCAGTTCAGAAAAAGTTGATGTTTTGCAACGAATAAGCAAAAATTGATCGGCGGCTCAATATGTGATGTCAGCGGTTGTCTATGACGTAGGTTACGATATTAGGATGATTAAAACGAGGAAAAGCCATGGTTACTGTACGGCATTTAGCATGACCTAGATTGTCCAAAAAATATCAAAATTTCAAAGCGAACTGCCATATTTATGCTCTGAATATCGAAACTTACGTCATACCACACCGCTCACAAGCTCATTTGCGACCACGGTATCAAACTTTTTCTTGAGAGTTTTCTTCTTTTCTGTATTAAATTTCTCAATGTTATTCAACTAATTTGAAAAAAAAACTTTTTTGAAAAAAAAAACTTAATCTACTATACACAAATAAATTCAAATAAAAATAGGTTAGGTTTAGCATTCAGTTCTCCTTTACTGGTCCCAAGTCCCTGGGGGAAGGAAACTATTTGACGCGTTTTGACTGCAAATTTAGCCTTACGGGGTTAAAGGCCTTATATATGACTTCAGACATGTCAAGTATCCCACCCTGGCCAGGCCGGGGGGAAGGAGGTGGGGGCTTCCATTGATGGGTGTATAACAGCGGCTTAACACACCTGTGCTTGAGGAGTTTGTCCTGTCGCTGTACCACCTGGCACTGTGGCTTGCTGGGGCTGATTAACCATGGAACCGGGAAAAGCCTGCGGCTGAGATACTGGCACAAATGTAGCCGGCTACAAAATTATTAAAGCAACATTAAAACAAAACTCAAACTTTGAGATGATTGGCTATAGACCCCTTGCAGCGTCTTTGACAAACGTCGTCAAGGCGTACGTGGGGGACAACTTCACGAGTTACACAGTATAAACAAAGCACGCTGTGAGACGATCCGCTAATTCACAATGACGTTTTTCGCTCAAAATGTCTACAAGAAAGCTTTATCCTGGTTACTTTGCTGGTCTAATTTCAAAAAAGGCCAGAGATCGTTATTCAAAGAAATTGTGTTACATTAACGAGGCAGATCCCTACGAAATACAACAACTTGTATTTGTAACACAAATACAAGTTGTTGTATTGTGTTAACTTGTAACACAACTTCTTTGAATAGCGAACTCTGGCCTCTTTTGAAATTAAACGAGCAAAGTAACCAGGAAAAAGCTTTTTTGTAGACATTTTGAGCGAAAAAACGTCATTGTAAATTAGCGGATCGTCTCACAGCGTGCCTTTGTTTATACTGTGTTACACGTGAAGTTGTCCTCCACGTACGCCTTGACGACGGTTGTCAAGGACGCTGCAAGGGGTCTATACAAGTAATTCCTCTTTATTTAATCAGTTGAATTCGAACTGGAATACATAGAGTTAGATACTTTTTGAAAAACAAACCAAGAATAAACAACAAGCTACATATCCTATTTCTCTGTGTATACAAGTCAAGCTTCTGAGATGTAAAAAAGAGTTTAAAAATCCGCTTCGACTTATAAGACAGTCACATAATTCTGTTCTCAGTCAAATCAGGGCGCTGCATGAAAAGAAAGGGCGGAGAAAAGCGCGCTATTCCCTGAACGACGTGTGATGCAGCTCCCCCGCGAAGCACGCTTCAAACTTGTTTCAAAATGGCGCTGTTTAGTTGTCAAGCTTTCAAAATGGTCCCTCGTGCAAAAAAAATGCTTATTTTGTATAGAAATTGCGCACGTTTTGAGATGTTTGAAGCCTTGAAGCTCGCACGTTGAATTGATTTTTTCAAACTGAAACAATTTTTCTCAAAAATTGGTTGAACGTATGTGCAACAAGCTTAAAAATTTGTAATGTGGAGTTGGATCGGAGGAAATATACGCAACTGCAAGGAATGCATGGAGTGTTTTAAGATTCAGAACCTTGGGAAAATCTGTTTTACTGATATCAAAAATCTCAGATATTCACAACGTAAAATAATATTTAATAGCCAACTGTGCATTAAATAATGGCTTTTAGAAAATAGCATATACAATTGTCATAGAATAAACTTACCGGCTACGAAGTAAAAAGGCAAATTAATATCTTTAAGATCAGGGCTCAAAATTGCGACCGATACGGTCGCATTATATTTGCGACTAAAACTTAAACAGCGGTCGCAATTTTGCGGTTAATGTTTTTAGTTTTGCGACTAAAATTTTACAACCAGTCACAAAAATGCGACCATGGAATTTTCTTAATTTCGAGGCCTGAAGAGTTAAGTAGATACAGCTAAATTTCTGTATGACGTTTGATTCTTGTTTACAGAATCATGCTCTTTCCCAGTCCTCCTTGCATCACAACAGCCAAGGAGCCCGTTTCGTCGCGTATTATTTTCTGCACAATGGTGGATTTAGAAGTTGTAAGCATCATAACAACAACAAAATGCAACAACAAGTACTTATATTCACCTTTTATGGGTTGTATACTTAAAAAAAAAGAGGAAATTAAATCAAGGTGCTGGTTACCTGGAATTACCGTGATGCTAACCGAGCCAGGTAACCAGGTAATCATATTCTAATATAGGTTAATATCATTAATATTTCTTACAGTTATTAGATACAAAGGCAGGATGAGATGGAAGGAACTACTGTAAAATAAATATTGTTTTTTTTTTCTTTTTGTAAATCACTTTTTTAAAATTCTATATGAAGTACGACGTTATGACACGATCTTCGCAGTTATGAAGGCAACTTAGGTAATTGCGAAAAAAATCAGATTCAACAGGACGTTGAATTATTTTTTTCAGGCTTCTTTTTCGCAATTGCTTAAATTGCTTCATAACCGCGAAGATCGTTTCATAACGTCACTGCATGTAACCGCGGTACAAATCATAGTAACCGTTCTTCAACTTTAAATGGCACAGAAAAACCCACTAAAACTGACCTGCTCCCATGTAACACACGAGGCTTCATAGCTCAGTTGGTTAGAGCACTGCACCGGTATCGCAGGGCTCGTGTTCCGCTGAAGTCTGAACTTTTTTCAGCCTTCTCTTTCGCAATTGCTTAAATTGCGTTCATAATCGCGAAGATTGTTTTATAACGTCATTGCATGTAACAGCGGTACAAATCACATAATGTATGCAGTATTTATTGACTGTACAGTTGCTGCAGTAGATGAATAATAAAATAAATAATAAATACTTTATTTAACGTCAGTTGCGATGGAAGTGGTTGCCCATTCTTACTTGCCAGAGGCTAATGTGTAATCGCTTGACGGCTTGGATCTTGGCGTGAAATTCCAATTTGCAGAGGGAGGAAAAGGTCCGGAGTACCCGGAGAAAAACTCATGGAGTCAGATGTATTCTGTTTCTTTCATTCTCATGGACTCAAAGAAATCATTATTATAGTTGTCATCATTATCATTAATCATTTAAATAGTTAGCCAAGATCATAGTAACAATATCTCCGGAGATCCCGGCAAACCGGACTGAACAGCTCTATATTCCTCAAATGGACTGGCCCGGTGTGGTACGACTGGCAGTTGATAGCATAATCAAGTTGTTTATGTACTCTTTTTTTAAAGAACGTCTAATTTTGGAGCTAAGGCTGCGTGTTTTTAAATATTTTGAGTATTTCAGCCTCAAATGTTCTTAGATATATCATTTAGTAAATGTAGTAAATTTTTTTTCGCAAGTCAGCCATATTTTAAACAAATTCGAAACTCTCGCCAATTTTGTATTCAAGCCGGGCTTTTTCGCTGTAATGCCGGGCTATATGTTGTGTTTTCAGCCCGCTAAACCGGCCTAGCCCATTCCAAATAATAATGGCCTTAAAAACAGTTCCACATGAAAAATGATTATGATTAATTCCGATGGTTGAATATTAATTTCTTGCTGTTCTAGTACATTTCAAATAGCTTATGTCTTGACACATGATATAAGGGCTCTGGACAACACATACACAGATATATGTGAGCTTGATTATATATAAATCAGAATAAATAAATGAAACAAAAAAAATTAAAAAGTATAGAATGTTTTCTGGTAAGAAAAAATTCTAATAGAAAGCTTTCGACTGTTCTAGTTCATCAGAGAAAACTTAAATAAAAAAGTTGCTGATATAGACATAAGGTGAGATAAAAAATAAAATAGAACAAAGCTACTTTGCAAAAAGAATGCCATACTTTAGGGAGTGACCCAGTATTGTTATCAGCATTTTTAGGTCTATTAAAATCAGAATATTTAATTGCCTAAAAAAGAGACTCCTAATGAACATCAATTATTGAAATGGTGATAAGCTTCACTACTCTCTATTGAAGAACGACTAATGATTTTAAAGCAGCAGCAGATGTATTACTCCAGAGAGGTAATGCATAAGCTAAGAGAGGGGAGGATAGACAAGGCAATAATGTAATTGCTTTAGAGTAGCCGGCTTATTGACGTAGTTTCTAACTTTCGACAGAACCCCTACCCCCTAGAAACTTTCTTGCCCAGTTCATGCACCTGTGATTTCCAATATAAATGCCGATCAATAACTAGAACAAAATATTTCACTTCATTTTTTTGACTAATCTGTTTTCCATAGATGTGGATCTTTATATTCATATTTTAAATTGCTTTTTTCTTTGCGGAGGATAAAAAATTACATAGTTACTAGATAATATATTCATTTGGCTCTCAGCCATTCACTGATCGATATTAATTATTTAGCTCAATATTTAGCTCGTATTCTAATAATTGTGATGATACTTTTCTAGTAATGGAGACAACCTTGTTTCATTGCAAATATATGAAATTCAGAATCTCTTAACTTTTGTTTTGGGGAACAAAAGTGGCACAAGGACTGATCCCTGTGGTGCAGGACAGGTCAAAGTTTGTTTGTCGGAATCGATTCCATTTATTAAAAAAAAAAGTTTTCGTTTGATAAACGCGAAACTTTAATTTAAATCGATGAGTATCGTGGAAAATACGGTGAGCATTGTTTGACAGTGCTCTTCACATTAGATGGCAAAAGCCCATTTTGAACCAGCAACTAAGCTAAATTGAAAATTACATCAAGTTTGCCCTTGAAACCGGCATTGCAATGATAAGTTAACAAATGGATTTGTATGTTCGAAATATAACTGTAAAATGCAAATCCATTTTCGTTACTCTGAAAAGAATTGCTTTACTAACACTATTCTCGATACTTGTTGAGATTTCCTTGTTTGCCTGACTTTCTGGATCTTGCAAATTTTCTGTCCAATTGTACTGTAATTTAACGGATACGTTGGCGTTCAAAGAAACCCCTGCAATATCTAAAGAACAACATATATATTATGATATTATACGGTGGCGAGAAGATTGAAGTTACATTTAATATCGAATGGTAAAAGCAAGCATACAAATGACCTTCCCTGAACGTACAATTAACCTCTGTATTAAAAACGCAAACTCTCATTGTAACTTTTTAGTAGTCATAATTCAATTTAGTATTTACCAAAGCAACCAATTTCCATTTTCGCGAGCTCTGATTGGCTCCCGTGTTTCGCATTATCCAAGACTATTAGTTGATTTGATGCAGAGGTCAAAATGTCAGGCAAGCGCGCGTTCTAAAAACAGAAAAAAGGTAACATTGTATTGCTTTTTTGAAAATGAAGTGTATCCTTAATCCATTATTTTTGTAAGGGTGTTAATAAAATCAGGAATGGGGAACGAGGAACGAGGAACGGAGAACAGAAAAACGGGGAACCGGGGATCTGGAAATCAACGTCTTGCGAGCAAGAGACCGCAATGGGCACTAACACGAGATCTGGAACCAAAATTATTTTAAATAAGCTTTCTGCAATGACGTAATCGTCGTTACTGAGGTTAAGTTTTCCAAAGTTAAAATATATGTTTGCTAAAACTAGCTGAAACAAGGAAGTAAAGTGCGAGTTGTTGTATATTATGAGACAGTGAGATAAAATTCATCTAAAATAAAACATTGTATTAGCATTAATGTTCAAGTTTGCAAAACAAGAGTTTAACCAACTCGGATAGGTTTCATGAATAATGCAAATGACTACTAATATACATGACTTTATGAGTGAAATTTAGAATATTTTACGGATAAAATTCATTTGAAGGTCATTTTCCATCGGTAAAAAATAAAAAAACTAGTTTTCTATAAAGAATGGAAATGATAGTTTTTCCTTGATGGGATTTGGAAATTATTTATTTATAAATTTCATACGGCAGCAGTAATGACGACATTTGAAATTTTAAACCCATAAAAAATTTTGCTTTGTGTATTAAATACTGTCATTTTGATATGTTTTATATCTTGTAAGAAAAAAACTTTGGCTAAAAATTGGAATGCAAAAAATATATTAATTTTTTGATTTGATGTGAGGTGAATGAAATAATTCATAACTTTTAACATACCATTATTTGAGTTCGCGGACCAACTTGTCCCGATAACAACGGACATCTTTTCGATTCGGGTATATTTGTATTTTCAGCATTCTATTGCTGTACGCTGACGTTTAAAATTTTGGGCTGGATTGACCTAGATTTGACGGGCCTCTAATGTTACCTAGAACCACACTCGGCGGCAACTGAAAAATGGAAATCACATTCTACGAAAAGATAGTACATATATTCCAATTTTTATTTACTGATTACAAGTTAAAAACTGATAAAATCCATCTTTTTTCGCGTTTTGCAATGTAGATTCTCAGCCATGCTAGTGAAAAGCAGCGGTGTACTTAATGTATAATCTCCACCTGCAAGTTTGAGGTGACGACACGATCAAGGAAATATAGAATTGAATAAGAATGACGTCAATGGAGAGGAAGTGGTTAGATGCTTTAGCTTGTTCCCGTTTTTCGGTACCCCTTTCCTCGATCCCCGTTCCAAGTTTCATTAACATCCTTTTGGTAAATACTAAAACAACTATCACGCTCAGGTTCGGTAATTATAGCGCTAGATATATACATTGACGCTTCGCGCCTCGTTATATATCCAAATCTATCCACCTTCCTTTTGGGGGATAGTTGTTAAATATGTATTATTATCATTACATGCTCCAAATACTATTTACTTAACAATGACGTCAGTGGATTCTGGATGTCGTCAGTAAATCTTATTCACTGCTATGAATAAACTAAAAGGTTGACTGATAGACGATGGTTAGCAATCGAATATATCAAGGTTCAGCGGTTTCCACGCCCTTACCTGAATAAAACGAATAGAGCCTGAAGACTTCATTGTCGTCTAGAAGTTTGTTCCAGGTTATTACATCGTCGAAGGAGGAATCACCAGCTCCGAGGACAAGGTTTCCGTTTAAAGAAGCATTCGAAGGAGCTTTTTGGTTCACACATTTGTCTTTAGAAAATTTTTTCACCGGAGAACCATTCACATAGATTTTTAACTGAGTTTTAGAAGTGAGCGAAATGTGTGACCAAATCTGGGATGGACTTTCAATTTTGTATTCACATTGCTTAGTTTTAGTCGTCAACTGGAATGATATAGAGTTAGTTTGATTTTCATTCTGAAAGATACGAATTCCCAAGTCTCCGGTTGTCAGGAAAACTTTTTCTCCTTGACGATCCGTGTCGTGGTTGAGCCAGAAAGCCAATGAAATACCATCTGCACATCCCTGTTGCTCATTAAGCCAACAACTCAGTTCTACCGGCCCCAGGTGGATTAATCCATCTCCCTTGGTTTTTAATGCGCCATTTAAAGGGCCTTTTACCTCTATGACGTCATTCTCTGTCCAACCCCAGAAGTTATTCTGATAGCTGTTTATGTTGTTTACGTCGTCAAGCGACCAGCGACTGGAAGCGGTTTGAAGGAAAATATTTGTTTTTGCGATTTTGTCTACAGAATGAAAAAAATGTATTGCGTTGTTTCATTTTAAGCACTTACTCGATATTTTGTTAAGTATATAATTTATATAATACATTTTTTAGTTTTCAACAAAAACAAATAGAATTTCATATTTTCACTTGTGAAATCAATGTCAAACATCTGATACCTGGTGACACTTCTAGAGCGCTTAATGTCAAAACATTAAGCTTAAAATATTTAAATATACAAAATGTGAGCATTCCCCTTAAAAAATTGTAGCTCTGAAAAATCAATTTAAAGTTGAGAAATGAATCTGCTTGGCCACTAAATTTGGTTAAAAACCGAGCAGCTGGAAATCGGGACAGCGGTTTACTAGGCAATATTGGAGGATCTGGATTATACTACAATAAAATTTACCAGAACCTGACAATCTAGTATTTGAATGAACCCTTGATACATTGCCAGTAATTAGTGATCCCTATCCTTTTGGTTACCTTTGAATCCATGTGAACCTCCATCCCCCCTCACTTGAAAAAAATCCTTCAACAACTAGACAATACTGGTCGCAATTTAGGAATTGCGCTAACCATCGATATTCAGGTCTCTTTTCTACACTGTCTCTGCAAAAATAAGTGCTCGATAGCGCATAAAATTAACTTTAATGTTCCTCGGAGTTTTATGCTTCCAGATCAACTAGATTAATAAAACTTACAGTTTTTGAGAATCTCTTCCAGTTTTTCCTTAGCCTCATACACACAATCTGATTGTTTAGTTTCATTATACATAGCTAGGTCTGCAGTCAGGGCCTCCAAACAGTAGCATCTCCAGGCAGGGTTACTCTGCCCAGAAGCTGTGGAGTAGCGAGCCAAAGGGGAGTCGGAACAAGGCTTGGACTCGTCCTTGCACATCTCCTTGTTACACACCTCATTTAGTGCTGCCATCATTTTTTGTCCTGGACAAATTAAAATAGGTCATGATTATATTGAATGGTCCCAACTATTCACAATGAAATAGAATATATGCATCACAAGGCTTTTGTATTAATCATATATAGTCAATTTCACTTTTGTCAACTTATTCTTAAAGTTACTAACGCTGCTAGCTTTCCTTACAAATAACCTTGTGAAATGTTACTGCATGATAGTCTGGAACTAACATAAGGAAACAAAAAATACCCGAAACGAGATGTAGGTGCAGTTTGATTTATGCGTGCCCCACTAGATGTTAGATTCTTTTAACAATATCTACTAAGACTATAAATTATTTTTTATTTGAAATGATTCTAATTCTTCCTACAACTTTCGTACCTTTTTAATGAAAATTCATTGAAATTGGTGTCGGATATCTAATGACATTAAACTTTTAAGACTCAATACCATTTTTCCTAAAAAAAGAAGCTTTCGATCCCCAATGAGATCTGTTGATGCATTTCAGCTCATTCACAGGTTATAAAAGAAAAGACGAACTTAAGTCGCGAAGAGGCCGCATCAAGATTGCTCTTATTTAGGAGAATTTACTTCAATCACATGTTTCTAGGTATAGAAGACCTGCATCGTTCTACCCTTTTTATGTCATCCGTGCACGAGTGTACGATTTGTTTTTGTCTTACCGGTTTCGTGGATCTTTGGTTTCAGGCCAAAATCTAGTTTTTCAGTCAATTAGTTTTATTTTACAGCAGCACCAACATCATCATTATTATGATCATCCAAATCATTATCATCACCATCATCAGTATTATCATCAACATCATCATCAAATTTTATTATCATAATCATCATCACTATCATCATCATTAATATCATTATCATTATCATCATCAAAATTATCTTCAACATTATCATCATCATCAATATCATCATCATCAACATCATCATCAATATCATCATCAGTCATCATCATCAATATCATCATCAATCATCATCATCAATATCATCATCAATCATCATCATCAATATCATCATCAATTATCATAATCAATATCATTATCATTATCATCATCATCATCATCATCAAATTATCTTCAACATTATCATCATCATCAATATCATTATCATCAACATCATCATCATCATCAATATCATCATCAATCATCATCATCAATCATCATCATCAATCATCATCAGCAATATCATCATCAATCATCATCATCAATCATCATCATCAATCATCATCACCAATATCATCATCTTCATAACCAATATTATCATCATCATCAATATCATCGTTATCATAACCAATATTATTATCATCACCATCAATATCATCAAAATTATTATCAGTATCACCATCAATATCATGAACATCGTAATCACCATCATTTTATTAACATTAATATTTGAGTAAGAAAAGCTACTTACTAATTTTGCAAACTTTAACGAGTTTGGCTTCTGGCTTACAAACACATTTACCAACCACTTGGTCACACTCTTCGTCCTCATTGCACGGATACACACACGAGTCATCTTTAGAAACAATAATTCAAAAGCAGCCAAAAAGGTGGTTGATAAACTTAACAAAGATTGCCAGATTGGCAGTAATGTTGTGAGAAAACACGTAGGATTTACTGTTATTGTTAAGTAGGACCATGCATGGGGTTCGACTGACATTTAGTTTTGTTAATTAAATAACATAGTTAAAGTTAACACTATATAAACTTGTACCTATTTTTTATAGGACAAAATGTTGTCAAATGTCAGTTATGTCATTTTATCATCTCACTGGGCACAATTCATTTGGATCTTCCCTCTCTTAAAGTGACCGTCGCATCACCATGGGTTTTTACTGATTCGGGTAAAGCAAGAAAAGTCGTTTAAGAAGTTCTTCTTAAACCCATCACCATAAAATACTACACAAATATATAGGATTTTGAGTTTCTCTTTAAAGTTATGCCCACAAGATGTAAAATAATGCTTCTTTTTACGATGTTCGTCCTATCTCAATCCATTTGTTTAGTAAATGCTGTAAACATGTTCTTAGTTCCTATTCTTTCCATAAACGCGAATTTTTTTCAAAAATGGTCACTATGGGTGGTTATATCTCAAAAACTAAAAGTGTATGGCAACATCGAAAGAAGAACTTCTTAAACAACTTTTCTTTCTCTATCCGAATCAGTAAAAACCCATTTTGATCAGATAGGCACTTTAAATAAAACGAGTCCGTAACACCACCACAGGAAGCCTAGGCAGGTCACCAAATACTAAAGAGTAAAAAAAATAGTCAACACAACGTGCCAGCTGAAATATAGTTGTTTTCTTAAAATTTATATACATTGAATATTTTTTTTTACTCTTAAGTGTTTCACTTTTCATTGTCAACGAGAGTTAACTGGCTCCGACGTAAACAGTAATAATTTTTGTATGGCTTTTATTTATATAACGATTTGTTTAACGTCACCAAATACCACAAGAAGCTCACATTCGAACTATATGTATATAGCCAGTCGTGTAACAAGTTTTTTTTTTTAAAAAAAAAAACAGACACTTCTATTTATCTAATCAGTGTAGTATGATCGGCATGCAAACGTTTTTCCCCTGGCCCTGGAATTCATGTATTTTGAGTTCAAGACTGAAACTAAAAATACCCAAAACTTGTTCATCAACGTTACTAACATCCATACACTCCTATATAGGACACAATCCTCCAGACTTTTATATCTAAAACTGTATGAAAGGTTTTGTAACAAAAAATAAATAAAAACCTCGCTATTAAAACAATGTCTTTAGATTATATGATTAATATTAATAACGAGTGACCTACCTCGACTAGTTGCAGATCGCTCCAGTTTGGAAATATAATATATTTTTTTCATGAAGTTTTTATTGAAGAACGTATTTATTGGAAATGTAAGCGAATTCTTTAGTTACCAATAGGGTGGTATCTACCAAGATTTATGTGATAATGCGTTGCATTTATATTACTTTATTATTTAACTGCTAGGTTACCTATGAAGCCCGTTCCTTGTTGAAGGTCAATCGTGACAGTATCCCTGATGACATCATCTGTGTGTTCTCCAGACAGGTAATTTACACCCACTGAAAGTATCTAGAAGCTTCAATGGTAACTTTTATAACTGATTCATTTTATTAATTATTCCCTCTAGTTAATGACGTTTTAAAGGATCTTATATGCACGGTGCCGAAAGGCAAAAAGTGTCGGATGTGGTCCGTTCTTTTTTGTGTGCGTGTCAAACATTAACAACGCATGCTTAAATTTTGAGTCAACAGTGTCTTGGGCTCCAACTACCAGTTTGTATTTGAAATTTAATAAACGCAAGAAAACGCAAATTTCTGAAAGCATTTTAAAAATTATATAAATTTAAAATATTTGTTAGGTATGCACACTTTTGAAGGGCACATCAGTTTTGAAGATATAAAAAGTAAGAAAACATCCGGAGTTCAAGTGGGAGATAGATACAAGTGCAAGATGTTAATTTAAACAAATTTTAGATAACAAATATAAGCTAAATCCTTTACGAGCCTAGTGGCCCATGGAGCCGGTGCTTATCACCGGTTTCTGTAGTGTTAAGCGGATGAGAGTCTATGACTTCCCTTGGACGGAACACTAATCAATCGCAGGTTAGCTTCCAGCAGATGCTGGTACTCATTTACCTACCCCGCAAGGATGGAAAGCTGAGTTGGCTTAGGCGGAAAAGAATGTCACACAAATATTCGTATCTCGGCAAACTGCCGGGACTGAACTGGGGACCTTGTGGTTGGAAAGCAGAGATCTTACCAAATGCGCCAACCACGTCCGCCCAAAATAACAAATTTAAAAAGTCTAAAATAAGTCAAACGATCACCACAAAATCGAAATGCAGTTTACTTTTAAGTTAGAAAACTTTATTCTCAACACTCTCTTTGTACTTAAAATGACACCAATTTTTCCAAGCTTTGTTGGTCTTAAAAGGTACCGAAAACTAGCCAGCGCTGCAGTTTTTGTTTTTTCGGAAATTGTAGTGATTTCGGTTAATTGGTAACAGGACCTCATATCGTCCAATTCAGTCTGTAATCATATTCGCTATTAACAAGTCGGACTCCCGTTCCGCGGTGGTCCAATTTTGTTAATCACTCGTATGATTACAGACCGAATTGGACGATATGAAGTCCTGTTACCATTATTAATTAAATTGCATTTATACTGCGGCGTACTGTGCGGTACAAAGTCAAATCATATCAGGGCTCGTACGCCACCTGGAAAACCTGGAAATCCTCAGTTGAATTTCAGGATTTTTCATTCCAGGCCTGGAATTCCTTAAAATAATTTTTTTGAGAGTGACCTGGAAAAAACCTTGAATTTAAAGTTTGCAGTCCACTCCGATCGTGATTCACATTCTAACTTGTCGTGGTCTCGATTTGAAAATAAAGGATTGTGAGCAAGTGTACATTTGTTCATGTGTGCATTTTAGCTGATCGTATAACGTAAGTTGGTCTCAGGTCATTACATGGTTTTGGCGTCCCGCGTTCAAGTAATGTATTCTTTTGTCCTTCTGTTGTCTCATTAACATTGTAACAAATTGCTGAAAGTTGACATTTAGCATAATGAATTAAAAGGGTATGTATGTTTTCTACAGTTTTTCTGTCGCTTAATAGACATCAGTGTGCATTTGTCAAAAAAAAAAAGGAAGAAAGTTGGTATTTTGGTGTTCGAATTGACTTTATCTTACAGTATAGATCTCTCGTATATCGAGACCTTGAAAAGTTCAGCACACATGGAAATTACCTGGAAAAGTCCTGGAACAAAGGGGAAGAACCCCGCATATGGGTTAGCAAGCGTACTTTGCTGCAGTAGTCACACTTTAGTTTCAAAATAATTTCTGTGGTATTCCATTCATGCAGTTATATTAGTGATACTCAATGACATAAATCTCTATTTACTTCAACTGGTGAATGGAGAAAGCGACGGTTCTTTAATTTTACCATTTGAACTGTTGTCGTTGTAGAATTGCAATTTTGGATTTGCAACACATCTATTTGCTGGTGATCTCAAGACACAGCAAGGTCAGGTTGCAGCGCCAAGGGGACTGGTGCATAGAATCTCTCCCAGTCCCTCTCAAGATCAGCAAAGGTAATTCTGGAGGTAACTGGGCATGGGACAGAAAAATACATGATGAACTTTTTATTCCCTATCAACGTATCTATCTATCCATCTGAATGTCTGTCTGTTTGTTGGTCCCTTATATATATTATTGTCTTCCTTTTTCCATCCATATTAACTCGATCCAAGTAGTTAACCGCCATGGCTAAGACGTTTTCCTTCTTCTCTAAATAAATTTCAGCTCACAGGGTAGTCCAGAGGTGCCGATCAAAACATTCTCCCAAGATTTTCAGGTTGGTAGATATCTTTGTAGGAAACAATGTTGCGTTGAGACTTTCGTGGGGGAACCATGATTAGCCTTAGATGTAGGTAACACCATCACCCTCTGTCTCACTTTAGAGCCAGCCAGGCATCTATGTTTCAGGATCACTCATTTCAACGAAAAGTGATTTCAAAAGAAATCAAAGTTATGTGAAATAGATATTTTAGAATTAAAAAAATAAGAACACTGTACAAGCAAAACGAAGCGTTGTCATTATAAAGTTCCTAGCTATAACATATATTTTTTATTTCTTTGTCAAAAAGAACATATTTTTAAAAGGACATCCCCGAAAAAATTTTGATTTGAACAAATTTTTAAAATCAACAAAACTTTATATTTATTTGGTCAACTTCTTCCAAAGTCAATACCAAAATCAGCTGGCATGATTGATGTAACGTTTTTCATCCGTGTACCGTAATTTTGTCCTTAAAGTAAACACGATGCGGCTTTGCTGTTTTCATGACTCATGCCAACAGGCTCTTGAACAATTTTAAAC
>JAOBAY020001940.1:0-15628 GCA_025331085.2 Zoanthus sociatus | reverse complement strand
AGAATTAATGAGATGATATGAAAGTATATTAAATGCGTTCGGTGTGTATATATAGATTGAAAGAAGAGAAAACAAATTTTTAAGCCCTTGGCGGGAATCGAACCCCACTTCTTCGGTTTACTAGTCCGACGTGTTAACCACTACACTACAAGGACTAACCACGCTGGAAATGCAGCCAATTAATGTAATGTATGAGGTAACTGTACTGTTCTTTAAATAAGATTTGTTTTCGTGGCGGCACTTGGAAATAGACCCAATCGGCTAACTCACGTCCACTGGTCACGTGACCTGAAATGGGTGCTAAATCAAAACAAACACCGAGCGCTCACACGTAGAGTTAGGATGCACACTTTTGCTGCGTCGGAAAATGCGAAAATAGTTCGAAAAAAACAAGTACCTCTCTTTCCATGGCCTTCCACTTGATGATAAGCCATTGCTAAATTTATGGATCGAAAAAATGCACAGAAATCCGCATTATTTTAACGTAAACAAGCATGTAAAGATTTGCAGTGCGCACTTCTGAGACAGCGACTTTATAAATCCTTATGCTAAAAAGTGGCGGTTAAAAAGCAACGCAGTTCCTTCAAACTTTGTTTGGACTTCCGAAAAAGAAGAAAAGGGTGAGGCTGAACAGAGGACAGCATTATCAAAGCTAGAGCAAAGCAGAATTGAACAAGAAGAAGCTACCGATACCGCATCCGAGGGAGAAGGCGAAGAGCTGTGTGCGAGTGGTCTCAAACTAACTTCGCAGAAGACTCAGTCTCAGACGTACGAAGATGATTTTTGCGACGACTCAATTGATAAAACCCTCAGAATTCCTTGTTTACATTGCTTTTCTCTCTCTCATTTACTCTCAAAATGTATGACACCCTTGAAAGAAGAAAAATTATTTTTCGCACTTCACAGGCTTTGATACAAAAAAAAAAAATTATTGTTTTAAGTGTGTAATGCAGTGAAACTCAGAGAAAACCAAAGAATAATGCAATTCAAGGTATCTATGCTAATAAAAGCTTCCACAAGTATATTTTGTAGTAATTTGAAGTCAACACTACTCTGAAGTGAAGGTTGATTCATAAATGTTCTTCAATAACTCAATTAGCAATGCATTGATGAGACAAAGGCTGTTGGCAGGTTTGATGATTATGTTTGTAATAATCTAAATGAGACAACTAATGAAAATGTAGAGTCGAATGTAAACTTCCCAACAAAATGTGCCATTGTAGTGTTGTGAAAAATCAGCAGAAACGTTAAACAAAGTATGAACTGCGAACTAAACTAATACTGTTAACTTAATGGTTGCACGTGTAACTGTTTCACTGCACTGCCTCAATAAGTTGTTGCCATATTGTTATAGCTTAAATTTGTTGGCAACTATTCAATGGCAAATCTAACAAATTTGCTCACATTTTGGATAAATCCATTGCATTTCGAATTGATCCAAGGGGGTTCTTTTACTTATATCTGTAGTATAAAGTATCATATACAATATAAAAAGAATATGAAAATGGTCATTACTCAGACATATGTTTAATATAGTCACAACCGGATGCAATCTTAAGATTCAAACATATTACTGATACAATAATAATTTCAAGAAAATAAAATTATATGAATCAGTGATGAAGAAGACAGGTTTATATTTAAAACTATCAAAAATCACTTCGATTTGTACAAAATAATAATTCTGTGCAGTATTTTAAAAGTGCTTAAATAGAAGAGTATAATTAAATATATTTTATAAAAAGTACTGACGTTACTTGTGACATGATGTTCTATCTCTGAATATTTTCTTAAAACTATTAAGTCTAATCAGAAACTGTTAGACCCATCCCTACTACTGGCTGAAAAGTGGGATGACCCACCCCTTTTGCTAAGCTCAAAACTTGCTGACTCACCCCCCTACCCCTTTACCTTTTGACCAACCCCTTTTGATGCATGCAATTCAAAGTAGATGAGCAACAGTCGCATTAAAATAATTTTTGTACATGAGAATTGACATTTTGGAAAAGATGATTTCCAACAACTATCATGATTAAGGATAAAACGTTCCAATTAAAACTTCATAATCATATGTACATTATTTTGTTTCCAAAAAGTATCAATACCCTCAAAACAGGAAAATTCATTCTGTGACCTCCTATCCCTCTGATATTAAAATATATATATACCAATTGAGCCTCAACCCCACTAGAGTGTTCCAGTGAATAAGGAATAGATATTTTCTGGATAATCAAACTTATAAATGTTTAATATAAGCAGTTCGAGAAAATAGAAAATTATCTTGAAAAATATAAATGAATGAGGGAATTTACGGGGCTGTGGATGGGTTATTTCTCATTACACTAGTACCCTGCGATTCCCAGATTTCATACAAATTATCTTAATTCCCTGACTGGGATTGAGCGACAAGAAACCCTAGTGCATTATTTAGGTAAAAATCAGACAACTTAGGTAGCAGCTGCTTCGACCTTTGCAAGAGCAGTGTGCTTTGGCTACAAGTCCACTGTTGGGGTTTTTTAGCTTGACTACTAGTTGGTGAGGCTCTTCACTCTTTCTCAGAGACCGATAACACCTTGACTTGATGAGAGCTTCGCAGCCAGCAGTGGAATTGCTCATTGTTGTGTATACATCGTACACGTAGTGCTTGCGGAAAAACTTATATGCTTTCTCGCCAGCGTCCTTTTTCCCTCCGCTTTCCAGCCACTTGAATATCGTGTCGATGTTAACCTTAGGAGTTTCTCGTAGTGATTTCGACCATTCAAATTGTTTACTAGTGAAAAAACAAGCACAACAGCCAACATGATTCTTACAACAAGTGCAAGGACGAGACGCCATTTTACTAAGCTTTGTGTGAGAGCCTCGTTTTGGATCTGATGTAAACACCCAATTCAAATCACGTGATATGTTAGCCGATTGAGTCTATTAGTTCTGATCTTTTGTTAAGAGTTTCTTCAGGATTAGTTTTGATTATCATTAGTTTCTCTGTGGTGCAAAGTTCGCATTTGTTCGTTATGTTGCTGTAAGGTCTTGCTTTGCAGCAATCTTCTGAAATTTCAGACGAAATGATCAATGATATAATCAAAGATTACATTTCTCGACATGGGTCCGCTACAGGAGAACCTTTTATGTCAGGATATTTACGTTCAATAGGACTTCATGTTCAGAGAAGCAGAATTAGGGAAGCCCTGAACAGAGTGGATCCATGTCGTAGGTATTTTTTTTTCAGGTTATTTTTAAAATGACCTAGGTTACTTTTTTCAACCTTAGGTTATTTTTGTCAACCTAGGTTATTTCCAAGATATACAAATATATGCGGAGACAAAGAGCTTTGTCTCCGCATATATTTGTATATCTTGTTTATTACAATGATCGTCCAGTTGGTATAGGTTATTTCCATTCCTTCTATTTTGTGAGAGTCAACTTAGAGTTTAAGTTGGCATTTGGTTTTGGATATTGTAGAACTGATGAGGATTAGGGTGAGGGTGAGGATGAGGGTTAGGTTCCCGGTAGTAAAATTGCACCTCGGTTGTAGTAACTTTACCCACGTTCTGTAGTAAAGTTGCACTTTGTAGTAAAGTTCCACTTTTGGTTGTAGTAAGTTTACACCGGCGTTGTAGTAACTTGACACTTCATGTAGTAAAGTGACACTTGGTGGTAAGTTTGCCACCAATTGTTCCGAAAAAGTTTTTTAGGTCATTTTAACGAAGTTTAATTGAATTTCTATTTGCGTTAGATTATTGCTCATGTTAAGAAGAGCACAATATCGATTCGATTTCTTGAATATTTTGTTAAATTTCTTATTTTATTTTGTTTAATAGGTTATCCTGAAGAACTGTGCAAAGAAGAAGAAAATTTACGGGTATACTTTTCAAGATTGTGCGCAAAAGTCGGCAAAAGTGGATGGAATATTTGTACAGTCAAATATCCTCGCCTAGAATTTGAACTTATTAATGTTTCACACCTATTCTGCAAAAGTGACAAATTGACCTATGACCTTAACCTTTGGTCGTATCAAACCCAAACTTCGAGGACAGACAATAGAGCGACCAGGAATCAATCCCTGCAAGTTTCAGCTCTAAACCTCCATTAGTTTTAACAAATAAACAATTTCTACTTTTGACCCTAATATATAGATATATAGATATTGTACAGTCAAAGAACCTTGCCTAGGATTCGAATCTAGTAACATTTTACGTCGCTCTATTCAACTCTGTACAAATGTGCTTCCGTGTTAGCCTTTGCGAATTGCAACGTTTCCAGAGTGCACCGCGTGGAGGTCCGGAAGCTTGGCACTCCGTCTCACTGTGTGTCACTCTCTGTTGTAAGCATGCTGTTGTCCCTTAAGGGGCCAATCACTGAGGACGGGCATATGTGTGCGTATTGTTGGAAACTGTTTGTTATTTAATCTTTTTTCACGTTTCTCTCTGTCGTATATAAGATGTTTTTTACAAACTCAACATGCGAGAGGAGACAGCTAATTCATATAATTTATTTTGCTATATTCGTTTTCAAGAAAACACAAGGTAGCATGAGTTTTTTTGTGTTATAAAAATTTCTTTTAAACCCAAGATTGCAGTTTCACAGAGCGTGGGGCACTCCCCGGGGGTTGGTTACCCCAGGTCGCATTTTCTCCCTGACGCTCCACTGCTACCATTTAAAGCGATATTATTTACAAATAAAAGAATAAATAAGTATTTACAATTAAAACAGTATATGTACATCACAATAATTACAATTAAAAATTATAAATTACAATTTGTATATTATCGTTTTGAACGACTTTTAAAAATGTTTTTTACTTTCTCATATACCCTTGCTTCACCCTCTCGCTCTAGTATTCTCAACAATTCATCGTCGGAGTTCATAATGTCCATGGTCCGCTGCTTGGTTGGAACTTGTTTGACATTGATGAAGGGAAGAGATAACGTCATTGTGTCATCCTCGCTCCACTTTTGTCGACACGAAGATTCCACATTAGTGAGCCAAGCATTGACTTTGGTGGTTACCAAGGGAATGCTGTCCACTTCGCTTTCACATCTGGATGTGCTAGGTGCAGCGCTGACCTCTTTCGCTGGAAAAGGTTGCACAGTGTTGATTATTGTTCTTCCTAGTTTCTGCGGGGTTCCGAGAATTATACTGGTTCCTGACGTGCTGGCTTTGGACACTTGCGATGACGTTGATGGCTGAGGAAGCAACCAAAGTCAGCTCACTCCTCACATAGCTGCATTTTGCAGTTTGTCGGGAATGGCACATTGCCTTCGCGACAGTGTCCGCTGCTTCTGGTGCCTGCTCGTGCGTGCATGTGGAGATAAACTTTCGGATTGATGTATGTGCGACCCTCTTTCCTGGAGAGACTCCACTTCTCTCCCAGAAGGCAGAGAGTCGCTTGCCGATGGTACCTTCATTAAACCCCGTACCGTCTACTTTAACAAAGATATGACGTTCGCCATCTACCGCAAAGCTGGGCCTGATTTTGGTTACGTACGTTTGCATTAATTCTTGATTTTCTGCATCGAGGCCTATCATAGCTGGCCCATCAGCAGATCTTTTCTGCTTAGCAACTAGGATAACTAGGTTACCTTCCTTCGTATGCGAGTATTCGTAATCCTGGAGAGTTGCATTTCCTAATGAGCCGGGTCTCGTGCCGGTGGCAAGGCTTAATCGCACAAGAAGCAGATTTCTTGCATCAGAAAATTGTTGAGTGTTAAGGGTCAAGCCTTTGCGTGCTAAAGCATAAGCCTGGAGACCATTTAAATACGGTACTGATGCTTTCAATTTGGCTATTTCCTCATCTGTTAAGACGTTATCGCATTCATCGAGGTATCGTTGATTCTGGCGGCTTTGGGTGCCAGCATTTATCCTTGTACGCCAGCCTTTCAGCGCCGGAATCATTCGAGAAAACACCTTTTCATGGCTTGCATCTAAAAGTGGCATAGTTGCCAGCATACTTTTGCATGAGGTAACGAATCTGTAAAACTTTTCGAGACTTGTTAAATAAGAAATTAGTGTCCCCGGCGCCTTATCTTCTTCATCGAGAGATGGAGCAATCCACTTCGTCCACACTATATCACCATCATCATCTGCCAGTACCCGCGATATCTGTTCCCTTTGGATCGAGTTCCTCAAGAATGATGCGCACTTGCGCGGCATGCTGCATCCTAGCCCTAAGTTTGTGGAATCCTGCATCTGATTTTTCCAGGTACCGCAGGAATCCTACAAGCCATGTATGTCTGTTGTTGGTGGTCTTCTTCGCATTGAAATATTCACCCAATGGCTTCGAAACATATTCATCCTCATCATCTTCACCATCCTCTTCAACTTCCTCAAATTCTTCCACCTCCTCCTCCTCTTCCATGATCGTTTCCTCCCTTTCCTCCTTTCTAACCCCTTCATCGTCTACTACCTCACCCCTAGCAGGTACTTCTAACAATCCAGGCAACTCCTTTACCCCTTTATAATTTCTGGCCTTCTTCACTGTTTCTTGATACTCGGGCATGTTAGGGTTTAGATCGTGTTTGGATGCCAGATGCTTAATTAACTGATACGTCACTAAGTTACAGAGAGGGCACCACTTCTTAGGCCGACCGGGGTATAACTTATTTTTCACCTTAACTTCAGGACCCCTTAGGGAATCATGGTTTGTCATTATTTGAACGATTTTTTCGATGCGCTCTTTGTCTACTTGTTTATCTTTAAAATGAACACGGGTGACGTGCCTCCGAATATCTCTCAATTTCGCACCGCAATGCTGAATCAAACATCTTTTCAACGTATGTTTTCCAACCTTTTCCAGCACTTCTTCTTCTTCTTTTTCCTGTTCTCTTTCCTGTTCCCTTTCCTGTTCTCTTTCCTCTTTTCTTTTCTTTTTCTGCTCGTCCTTTGAACTCTCGTTTCCTTTTCTCTTTGTCTCCCCTTTTCGGCTTGCATTACTGGTTGATGGCACCTCTTCTTCGTCCGACTCAGCCTTCATTAGCTTTTCTTTCGGTTGGTCAGTACACATCGTTGACATCGTCACCAGTACGTCCTCCTGCTCCGCCACCTTGGCCGTTCTGGAAAATTCTTTTTTGTAATACTCACGTGCAGTAAATTTTAGCAAAAATCCGTATTTTTTAGCAATGCTATTTAGATATACTAAATCTAATGCGTGGGCTGCAGTTAACATAGTAACTGCCTCTTTATAATCGACGCAGAATTTGTCAAAGGATTGGGGAAATTCTACTAACATGTCGCTTCCTACACCTAACTTCTCTGGAGCATCATCGTAGCTTTCTAAAGCCTTTTTGATCATTCCCATCACTTCCGTCTCTTTGTGCATTTTCTTGTTGAGTCAAACGTTCACACTGTAAAGTACTGAACAACGAAAGGGACGTATTTATGTAGCTGTATACCAGTTTGTTCGCTGTTGTACGCTAAAAATTAGGTAAATTTGATATAGGCAATGCGCACACCCCCCCTTCCCCGGCCTCAGTGACGTAAATGTATTAATAGAACAATGTAGATGTGTTTTGGTAACTGTATTCCAAGTTCGGTGAGCGTACGACAAATAGTTAAGGAGTTAAGGCAGTTTATTGTTTAACCAGAATGCTTTGAGAACCTAAAAACACTGTCCGCCATCTTGGCTGAGCGTTTATTGGCTTACTACTCCAAGGAGATTTGCGTGTTTCGCTCCAAACTTTCAGGAAGTATAACGTAGCAATGTTGCTATCTGGCAATACAAAGAATTTTTCTCAAATCGCTCTTTTACGCTATAAAATTTTGCAAAATGAAAATCAGCAAATTATCCCCCCCCCGGCCACAGAAACGTGAAAGTTTGAAAATAAAGTTGAAAAAGATAAATAACGTGTGCTTTAGTATCTGTATTCCAAATTTGGTTAGAGTACAATGAATACTTAAGGAGATATAGCAGTCTATATTTCAACAATAACAGCTAATCTACATAAATAATTATGCAAAATAATTCACAAAAATTTTTGGTTTATTCGCCAAAAAAAATATGAAAAACTAATATAACATAAATATGAGATGTATAAAGGCTTGAGCAAAAACAAGGGTCTTAATATACACACATACATGAAGTGCAGTAGATAATGTCAAAATACTGTTGTAGTAGTTGATGTAACCATGCATAATTTCTTAGTTTCCAGTTTTTGTACTATTTACAAAAATATGGACTCATGAGTGTTTCAGTTGGGGATTTTGCAATTTTTGTGCCATTATTGGCAAAAATATGGCCCTTGGGGTAGGGTTGTTGACTGTTTTAGACAACACTTGTTTACCATGGCCCCATCCTGTCCAGGGGGAAAGGTTCGGGGTTTTGTTTTACTGATACATAAGGTTGAGTGGAAAAATGAATGTAGTAGTTTGTTAAAGAAATGCTTTTAAAATTATATGCCATGCCAGTTCAGTGGGAACTGTAAATCATGACCATCAGATATTTTGCCCTTATTCAAATGCCTGACTCCTTCCCCCCCTCCCCATCTTCTCATGTTCAAATGTCCAATTCCAAGGACATATCATGATGTCAATTCCCTGGGCATGACAGCTGGTTAACAGCTTGGGGGATGTTGAAGCTGCAAATTTATAGTTTCATTATGTATTTATAAAATTTTGATAAAATCAGGGAGATGTAAAAACTGTTGAGACTTCAAGAGAGTTGATGTCTATATTAACTACTATGCAATCTCCTATTTTTCTTGCAGGTTAAAAACTCAAATCGAAGGGCATGAAGAAGCTAGAAACTGGAAGATCAAGTGCCATGATGTTTTTGTACTGCTAGAGAGCAGGTTCCCATTTATGACACCCGCTGAGGCCGGAAAGATTTTAAGAGCAGCATTTCCCTTTGCAAAAAGGCAGACTTGCCATAAAAAAATGGTCCATCTGAATGGCATTATTACAGAGTAAAGCTTCTGTCTGACCAGAAAAGAAAATCTGAAGCCACATTTGAGGGGGAGATGTCTGAAGACATGCGAGAAACCAATTAACAGTCAACCTGAGCAAGATTTATTAGAAGACAAACATGAAGAATTACAAGAAGAATTCAAAAAACTTTCAGGTAATTATATGAGAAGTGTTAAAAAAGTTAGAATACTTGAAAAACAGAAAAAAGCATTAGCTACTCTAGTAAATGAGCTTGAAGACAAAAGGGTGAGAAAATATGTTAGCAGGGATATGACTACGTCTACAGGCACTAGACAATTGGAAGACATGGCGGAGATCAAATGCATTAACTACATACCTGAAGATCACATGAGCTTGCTAAATGACGAGGCGTCAGTGATTGGTACTGGTAGTTATGGAAAATGTGAGCTTATGATGTGGAAGAACATCAAAGTGTGTGTAAAGAAGGTTCAAGAATCAGCCACTATAGGAGCTGTGGAGAAAGAAGCTCTGATTCTGAAAAGGCTCCAACAATCCCTGTATGTACCAGTGCTGCTAAGCATGAATACAAGTGCAAGGCCATATTATATTGTTACAAAATTCCATTCAGTGACAGACATGTCATGTCTTACATTGCAGATGGCTGTGTGCAATGTGTGCATGTCCCCTAGAAAGTGGACAGCTGTTTTGCATCGCTGTGCCATTGGATTGAAGTCAATCCATGATATTGGATTTATTCACAATGATTTGCACCTAAAGAATATTGTCCTTGATAAATTAGATGGTCACACTCATCCAGTCATAATTGATTTTGGAAAGGCATCTGGACTGAATGATGGTAGATGCCGGAAAGTAAGTAATGTGAACCATTACAGACAGCATCACTCATGGGTGGCACCAGAAACAATTACTGGGAAACTGCGCTCAGTGATGTATATGCCATAGGATATGTTATGGTGAAAGTGAACGAAGTTGCCAGAGTGGAAAGACTAGCAAAATTAGCAACAAACTGCCAGGATGTTGACAGAAATTGAAGACCAAGTCTGATTAACTTAGTTAAAAAACATCTCTGCTATTTTGAATGACTTGAACTCTACAACATGCTCCAGGCTAAACTTTGAAAGCTTACATAGTTTTTATATTGTCAGAAATCCATTAGTTACCTCCATCTTTTTTACCTGATATAATTTTTTATATAGAAGTTAAACATGGTCAGGTATATCTGAAGTTTTCCCATTTATATTTGTCACCCAGGGGTTTCATTAAGGTTTGAAACAGAAGGGCATGTAAATTTGGAACCCAGGCAAAGTTTATGAAAAACCTGAAAAATTTTTAAATAATCTTTAGTTGCAGAGATGCTGAAAGTACAGTAGCTGGGCAAAGCCATCTTCGCTGCCTTAATGAAACCCCTGGTCACTTGCAATTGTTGAAGTGAAAACCATTTGTTCAATATTTGCTTGAACTGACCAGCTTTGTAGCTAGCAATTAACACAAGAGCCTGCTAAAGTGTTTCTTAAAAAAAGCAGCATTGTTAATAACATAGCCAGCAAGTTCTAAAAATTGCTTACTTTAGCCAGAACCACGCTGCTTCTTTGAGCCCCGGTCACAAAATGTTGCAAAAACATGTCAGTCTTCTAAACCTAGACCAACTCTGATTCCGTGAAACATGTTTTAGGACACAGCTATATCACTTCAAACTAATTAAGTACACCGTGAGATGAAGAACTGTAATGCTTCCCTTATTCAGACTTTGTAGGGAAAGTGAATGTAAAATCAAAATTCGACACAACATTACTGTTTTTTAATAATACTGTATTTCAGCTGGCATAACAAATCACTTTCATTTATCACCTCTTGTTTTTCTAAATGTTCATTGGTTTATTTTGTTTTGAATTCTGTATGGTACGTCACCATATCATATTTCACAGCTGTTATTATTTTGTAAAACTGTAACAAATCAATTTTTTATTCAATACCTGAAGAAGGCTGATTTGCCAGCCTAAATATAGTATTGTTAAAGAACAACTTTGTGTTGAATTTTGAAGAGAACATTTCACAGTTCCCAAAAGGTACCCAAGCATCTACGTGAAACCGAGGCGAAGGTTGACTTTGCGTAGTAAGAGCAGTGGAAATAATTATAAGAAAAAAACATATTAACATGTCTATAATTTCTGACTGTCATGGCGACAGGTTGTGTCATCAGTAGCTCTGATTGAAAGAGGATTTTATGCCTGCCTTGGCTAGGTAACATAAAATATCGACTTATGTAGTTGAAGGCGTCAATGAGGAATTATGTATCCGTGGATCAGAATCAGTATTTTTAGTAATTTATCGTTTGATTCTTTTGGTCGAATTGAGCAAATCATCTTTTGACGGGATTGTTGACAATGGCGGCAACGAGACAGATGAAGCAACAAATTTCGGAAATAATCATGAACGACATTAGCATTCTAAAAGCAATCGCCCAAGCAGTATCGTCTCTTATTGTGGAGAAACTGGCAAGTCATGAAGAAACTATTCAGTTAGTTTCTAATAACCTTTCAAACAATCGCGACTTCATGTCAAAAATTACAGAGTCGATCACTAGCAACATAGAAAGTGAAAAGGACAAAATCAAACAAGAAGTAACAGATTCTTTGTCTTTTGACTATAAGCAGTTGGAACGGAAATGTGAAGAGCTGGGAAAAATTAATAGAGACCTAGTTCAGGAAAATAAAGACCTTGAGTGGGCCGTTGACAGCCAAGAACAGTACAGCAGAAGAAACTGCCTTCTCTTCCACGGGATAGCCGAGTCTTCAGGAGAAACTAACAATCGATTGGAAGAGTCAGTGATGAGGATATTAAAAGATAATCTTGGGTTGGAGGTAAAAAGATCGGATATAGATAGGTTGCATCGAGTCGGCAGACGAAGGTTAACTAGAGGAAACCCAAAAACAAAGCCAAGACCCGTAATCGTTAAATTCACTTCGTACAGAACACGTGCAGATGTTTTCAGGAAAAAAAGAATTTTAAAAGGATCAGGAACTGCAATCTCCGAAAGCTTGACAAGAAAAAGAATCGAACTGTTGTCTACAGTCGCATCACACCCTAATGTTGATGTTTCTTGGACTTTTGACGGTAGGATTATAGCAATTAGATCTGATAACGCCAAAAAAATAGTAATTAATTGCCCAAATGATTTAAATAAACTTTAGACTAGAGTTAGAGTGAGCACTTGTTTAGCCTGTTTCTACTATTTAACGCTTTAAGCTGTGTATCAACATGCCTAGCCTGGCTGGCATTTGTTTTTATTTTCTTTAGAAGACTTCAATTGAGTTATTGAGCTACTAGTTTTGCATAGATTTGTATTCGATTCCTATTCGTCCTTATATATTCAATTTACTTTCGTACTTGTTTACTTTTTAATTTTTTGCGCGTTAGATTATTGCGTGTCTTCTTTTTATTATTTAGTTTAGGTTCATATTCATTTCTTTATCGCTAGACTTAATTTAACATTGATTGACGTAATCGTATTTTGTATATTTCGATTTTAGATTAGTATTCACTATTTTGCTCTTAGATTTTAAGTCTGTTGCTTCTGTTTATAAATATTGAGACTCAGATTATTGGTATTTTGTACTAATTTTAAATTTGCATTTGGTTAACCAAATTCCCGAATTGTCTCTGGCAGTTCTTTTGTGGCTGAGACACAAAAGAACAATAACTTTGAGACACAAAGGAACAACTACACCTTTCCTTTGTGATTCCGATAATAGATCAACTACAACGTTTCCTCAAAATAACTTCAAGTAATATTTAATATATACAAATTAGGATAAAAAGGCTTTTATTATAATTGTATTATGTTTAAGCAAAAACAATAATGACCAGAGATAACCTATTAGATTTACCCAAATTTGAGATAATATCTAGGCTGGATAAGATACCCAATTTATCGCACTTTGATATTGAAAATAACATATTACAAGAAGCTAATTTTAGATATTACACTCCTCAGCAATTTCACAGCAGTGACGACATTAATCATACTTCTCAAACAGAATCATTTTCTCTGCTTCACTGCAATATTAGAAGTATTGCAGCAAATTATGACAAATTAACTGAGTTGCTATGTGAACTTAACTATCCATTCAATATTATTGGATTGTCTGAAACAAAAATTATAAAAAACACTGGACAGATAAGCAATACCTCTCTCCCTGGATATGAGTTCATATCACAACCTACTCTTAGCCAGGCTGGAGGGGTGGGCCTATACATAAGGAATAATACAGAGTTTCATATAAGGGAAGATCTGAGTTGCATGATGCAAGAATTTGAATCTTTATGGATTGAAATTCATTGTAATCCTGCCAAAAACATAATTTGTGGTGTTTTGTATAGACACCCTAATGGTAAAGTTGAAACGTTTAACAACTATCTCTTTTCGGCTGTAAATAAAATTTCGAAAGAGAATAAGTACTGTGCATTCATGGGCGACTTCAATATCAACTTACTGAATGTTGAGAACTGTTCTTTTAGTGAAGATTTTGTTAATACCTTGGGATCATACTACCTTCTACCTCAAATTTTACAACCTACCAGAATTACTGATCATACGGCTACATTAATTGATAATATATTCCTAAGCTCTACTGAACATTACCCCATTAGTGGGAATATAGTACATGATATTACAGATCATCTCCCAAATTTTCTCATCATCAACAAATTAGCTAGTGTACCAAAAACTCTAAAACTCTACAAGCGAGATTACTCAAAGCTGAATGAACATGATCTACTGGCAGATGTTCAGTCCATAAATTGGCACGAGATACTTTCTCATCATGATGACATCAATCAAAATTTCAATTCTTTTCATAGTTGTATATCTTCTGTCATTGATAAACACGCCCCCATACGACAATTGTCTAAAAAAGAGGTGAAGTTGAGAACAAAACCTTGGATCACTTCTGGCCTTCGTAAATCAATTACAACAAAAAATAGGCTTTATCACGCCTATCTTAGAAATAGATCAAGTGATTTTCACCACTCTAAATATAAAGCTTATAGAAATAAACTTAAGCACATATTAAATGCGAGCAAGAAATTATACTATAGTAAATTCTTTTCTGATAATGTAAAGAATATGAAAAATACGTGGAAAGGTATCAAGCAACTTATTAACACAAAAACAAAAAATAAGTCATTTCCAAGTAAAATTGTATTAAACAATAAATCTATTACAGATACCAGTGCTATTGCTGACGCATTCAATGAATATTTTGCAAATATTGGTTCTGACCTTGCTAAGTCTATACCACATGCAAACAAATCATACAAAGATTTTTTACAAGAACCTCTGAGTAATAGTTTCTACCTTAGTCCTATAACTCCAGAGGAAGTCGAGGAAGAGATTATGAATTTAAACACCAATAAAGCTTCCGGTCCCTTTAGTATTCCCGCTAAACTACTTAAGATCTTAAAATACCTACTAAGCTACCCTTTGACCTATTTATTTAACAGCTCATTTTCATTGGGAGTAGTTCCAGATAACTTAAAGATTGCCAGGGTATACCGGTTTGTAAAACTGGTAATCACTCAAGTGTATCTAACTATCGCCCTATATCTCTGCTCTCTATATTCAATAAACTACTTGAAAAATTAATGTTTAAAAGAATAAGACTATATCTTGAAAAATATACAACATTCTCAATGATAACCAATTCGGTTTCAGAAGTAAGCACACTACCACTCAAGCAATACTGATGATAACTGACAAAATCCAAAGAGCTAATGAGAACAAAATGATTTCTTGCGGTATTTATCTAGATCTAAGCAAAGCCTTTGATACCGTAGATCATAGCCTCCCTCTTAATAAACTTGACCATTATGGAATTCTCGGCATAGCAAATAATCGGTTTCGTTCATATTTGGATAACGGAAAGCAATTTGTAACGGGAAATATTTCCTCTGAACAACTGCTCGTAACATACGGGGTTCCTCAGGGCTTAGTTCTTGGGTCCTTTCTTTTTCTACTATCTATTAATGATTTTAATAGGTCTTTTAAAATTCTAGATTTTCATTTGTTTGCTGATGATTCTAACTTGTTCTATTCCCACAAGAAACTACAAACTCTTGAATTAACTTTAATAATAAACTTTGAAAAATTCAAAAATGGAAATGCGCCAATAAGTTGTCGCTAAACATAAAAAAGATAACTTTACATTATTCCACCCTCCACAAAAGAAACTTAATGATTCCACTGTTCTTTGTCTCAATGGTAAAAGTCTAGGTCAGATTAAGTCTACTAAATATGTATCTAGGAGTGCTAATGGACTGTCATTTGAACTGGAAAGATCATGATCACAATATCTGCAAACAACTGACACGAAATATAGGTATTATTAGCAAACTTAGACATTTTGTTAACATCAAAACATTACTTCAATTGTACTACACCCTTATTTACCCTTCCCTTACGTATAACTGTATGGTATGGGGGAATACATACATTTCTAATCTCAAACCACTTAAAATCCTACAAAAAAGAACAATTCGCATCATAACCTTTTCTAGATTTGATGCTCACAATATTCCCCTGTTCGCACAACAATTAAAATTCTTAAAATGCCCCATGTAATTGTTTTTCATATTGCATGTTTTATGTTCCTTTTTTCCAAAGGTAAACTTCTGAAAGCTTTCAATACTTTTTTCTCCACCATTAACAGCAGTCATGACTATAACACACGTTTGGCAACCAGATACACTT
>JAOBAY020001866.1:0-15631 GCA_025331085.2 Zoanthus sociatus | reverse complement strand
CTAGAAAATTCTTGAAACATCACATTGCGTGACATTGACCTTCGCGAACTTTCCGGATAATTCTGATCCTTGTAACACTGGGAAGAAATACATTTGCATATTTCTGTACAACCTTAACTCCTTCAGTCCCACTTGTATTGTTAAATTCTTGAGCTCATATTTTTCATTGAACAAGTTTGAAAGAATTTTATTTTTTTGATCTTAGTAGATAGGCTGTTTGATCAAATCTCATTTTCCCGTTACCAAATGTCTTAACTTATGTATGTTAAGTAAGGAGAAGTTGCTTGTTGATAACTGGCTATAACTGAAAAGGTTAACAGTTTAATGTTAGCATTTCAAGATTCTAGTCTTCTACATTTATTTGTATAGTCTTTATGTCATGTTTGTGGTATAACAAACAAGTAACAGTGAAGAAATTCATCAACTATTTTAAGTTAGAAAAAGCAAAAACACCATAATAAATACCTCGCAATGAAAAAAGACCCTCATCTGTGAGCTTGGTATTATTGAGCGACAACTTCAGTAAACTAAAACAAATTCAATACGTACTTATTAACCTGACTTACTGGTTGTCTTACCTAATAAATAAGCAAGGTAACATGTAAATTATCATCAGACTATTAGTTAAAACAATGTACATGCATGCATTAAAACGACAAAAGCTATGGTGATGAGGTAAGGGTATAGAAGATGTTCATAATGTTAAAGATAATGACAATTTTGATTAGTTATGATGTTACAGATGATGTTGTTGCCGAGAAGAAAATGATTAGGATGACGATGGTTGTGATAGCTGTTTGTATGATGACGATGATGACTGTTACGATGATGGTGTTGATAATAACGATGATTAGGATAATGGTGAAGATGATAACAATAAGAATGATGTAGATAATAACGATGATTAGGATGGTGATGATAACAATTAGGATGATGGTGTAGATAATAACGATGATTAGGATGGTGAAGATGATAACAATTAGGATGATGGTGTTGCTAATAACGATGATTAGGATGATGGTGAAGATGATAACAATTAGAATGATGTAGATAATAACGATAATTAGGATGGTGAAGATGATAACAATTAGAATGATGGTGAAGATAACAATTAAAATGATGGTGAAGATGATAACAATTAGAATGATGATGTAGATAATAACGATGATTAGGATGGTGAAGATGATAACAATTAGGATGGTGAAGATGATAACAATTAGGATGATGGTGAAGATAATAACGATGATCAGGATGATGGTGAAGATGATAACGATCATTAGGACTATGGTGTAGATGATAACAATGATGATTAGGATGATGGTAAAGATTACAACGATCATTAGGATGACGGTAAAGATTAAAATGATGATTAGGATGATTGTAAAGATTAATACAAAGATTATGATGGTGAAGATTAAACCAATAATTTGGAAGATGTTGAAGATTATAACAATGACGAGGATGATAGTAAAGATTACAAAGATGATTAGAATGATGTTCGATACTAGGATGCAGTTGAGGATGACCACTTTGATAATGATGGTAATTATGTGGTACCTCTTCATGGACGCGATGTGTTGAATTCCGTTGTCTGTAACGTTGATGTAATCGGACAGATCAAGGGAAATGAGAGGTAATCCTATGGGGTGAAAAGAGAACTTATCAAATATCAATAATTATGGAATTTTCATTATTAAATGACCTGGTAAACATTTAATGTTCCATATTTATGTCGACGTGATAGTTAATGCTGCAGGCAATAAACTAATTGGTAATCTATACTACTAGGCAGGTATCCCTGTATTGCCTAAAGTTATAACTAGCAAAATATTTGATCGATTGAATCATCTAACTCTTAAAACTAAAAACTTCAGTGAGTGCCAAATTTAGCTTAAGATTTGCATATCTATATTCATGCGTGGACTTCTTATACACAAAATGTGTTTGCTATATCGCAAACCAACCTCACCTCGCAGCATTTGTCTTTCAGCCTGTACCTTGTTGCAACAGGAGCTGAAAGCCGTGTAAAAGAGTTTAAGACTCAAATCCCGATGTAGACTGAAATTTTGTGTTATCAAACTTCTTTTTTTCAATAATATGCAATATTGTTTTCATATAGATATCAAACTAAAATGCTGCTGAAAATAAATAGCAAAACAGTTGCTGTCAATCAGCAGGATACCTAAACTGCTAGCAATTCTACATCTGGTTTCGGCTGCATGCATTAACTCATTGAAGATCTGTATCCTTTACAACTGCATTTCAAAGTTAATAACATACCTTTTATTTTAAACTAATAGATGAAAATAATATATTGCGTGAAATCGATTAACGATAGATTGAAAGTTTAACAATCGCGATAAAAAGCTGGCGTTTCGCAGGTCAGCCCTTCGTAACAGCACTGATTGTTGGAACGGCTAACGCTCGAAACGTCAGCTTCATACACTTCTTGTGGTGACGAATAAACATTTCACATTCTTATACCTCCCAACTCATATACGTTTTCTGATTGGAGGAGAACGTGTTACGTGTCATTGGTTAAAACTTCATGACGCCCTAGGGCGTACAAAACTTCATAACTCCCTAGGGCAACAACAACTTGAACTTTCGACTCGCACGTGATCAGGTCGTGCACTTTTGAAACCACGGCAAATTTGTTTGCCAGCCGCGTCAAGCAAGTAATTTTTACCCAGTCATGGCAGCTAAACGCTTTCAAACAAGAACTGAAGAAGAAATTGAGCAGCTTCTACACAATAAAAGCTCCAAAGCTGCTAACAACAACTGCTAACAACGAAGTCTTAACATTTGTGATTTAATTAACAGTTATGTATTTGTGACTTATTTTATATGTAGATTACTGGGATTTGTAACATTTTGCAATAAAGTCGTAAACTGACATCCGTGTATTGTTCTATTTTGAGTTGGAAGGTATAACAAAACACTTATTGACTGGCCCCTCGGGAAACAGTGAGTTTTGTTTCCCCTCGACCCTAGGGGAACATTGAGGTCTCGGGGACACAAAAATCACTGTTTTCCTTGGGGCCAGTCATTAAGTGCTTATTCCTCAACAGTACCAAAAACGCTTACTTGATAAATACTTTACTCCTGTGTCTGTTATTTTCAATCTGCCTGGCAAATTCAAATTTGCTAGTGAAAGGTCTATAGGGAAAATAATATGTCAGTGGGTTTGCGAAGTGAAAATACTGTTAAGCATGGGAGAACCTAATTTCTATTAAATCTTCAGTTATTAAAAAAATTAACTGTAAGTGAACATTAACTGAAGTAACTGTCAACCTAAAATGACCTTCAATAAACACTAAGCCACGGGACCGCAGTTAGTTATGCTTCTCCAAATGGGACAAAACATCAAAATGAACTAAAATAAATCACGTTTTATAACTATATGGCAAGATTCGCACAAATAAATCAAGTTTTACAAATACACATCTTGATGTATATTTTCAAAACTTGAATGCGTTTTGATGTGTATTCGTTGATCTTGATATTTTGTCCCATTCGGAAAAGCAAAGTTAACTTCTTTTTCTCCGAAAGAGTGCCTTAGACACAACATGTACGGGACATTTTAGAGCAGGCTTACTCGCAGCAGAAGGTGGCAGAACTTTGATCGAACTCGTAGATATTGATATCTGAATCAATTTTAGTAAAAAATGTTCACATAAGAATTCATACTCTGCAGAACGATGATATTAACTCCCTGCATGCATGGGCTCTTTATATTCATGCCAACAAGATCAGCAGCATCCGTGGCCTTAGTGCTCATTTTTAGTAGGTGCAAGTAAATACAGGGTTGCCTGTGGCAAACCAGTCCTAAAATAGGTTCGATATTTTTTGCCAGCAGAAATGGAATTCTTACGCAAGATTACTTAATATACCTACCATTGACCAAATATGGATTTATTTTGCAAGGACGAAATTCGTGCACTGAAGTTATTGTGAAGTATTTTACCTTTTTTACCTTTTTTTCTGAGTTTTACCGCCGATTTTCTTTCTATATTGAGTTTTTTGATACGTACGAAGACGCCGGTATTATTTCCAAATGCTTTCCAAAACCTACTAAGATACTGTTGAATAGTTGACTGTGTTTAGCTAAGTCAAAGTATGAAAACAAGGAAGAAAGCATAATCTTTTAATAAATCTGGAAGCAGATTGGACAAATGCATATCACTATTGGTTGAGAAAGAAACTTGGTTATTAAGCATGAATGACTGGTTAAAGGGTTTTCATCAATGATTGACAAATTGTACATTGACAAATTGTATTCGTTTGCAAATAATCAAATTGTTTCAGTCTATGGGTGTATATATTGTGGTTCAATTTTTTCCTTGTTTCAGATATTTTTAAACCAGTAATTTTCTTCAAACAGTTAATTTTTATTTCAAACCGGTTTGATTTTTGTATATCGTTTTTTTTTATCGGCTGTCAGAAAAAAGTATTTTATGTTAATTTGGGGGTGTAGTAGAAAAACTGGGAAACTATTTCCTGGGAAAAACTGGGAAAGTTTTTCCACCACTACGACCCGGGATCAATTCCTGGGCTCCGCATGTGGGCTGAGATTTGTCGATCTCAATCTGACTCTGAGGGTTGTCTCCGGGTACTCCGGTTTTCCTCCCTCTGCAAATTCAACTTTCACGCCAAGATCTGAGCTGTCGAGTGATTAAACATTAGCCTCTGGCTAGGAAGAATGGGCGACCACTTCCTTCGCGATTGACATTAAATAAAGTATTTATTTATTTAACTACTGACTTTTGGATCTGTTTGGATCTGCAGCCCACTTCATCTGCACTTGACCACGCAAGCAACCACTGCCAGCATGCCATTTTTTTTTTGCTTTCACAAGTTATTGGTCTTAGGCTGATATGAGAAAAACAAACTGGATTGAAAAAAAAACAAACTGGTTTAAAAAAACAAACTGATTTGAAAAAAACAAGCTGCTTTGAAAAAAGCAAACAGGTTTGAAAACAAAAACTGGTTTAAAAAAAAACAAACCGCTTTGAAAAAATTTAAACCAAAATTGAAATCAAACCACAGTATATACATATATCTTGCAACGGTGTGGTATAAAAAGAAAATACTTATCAAGTGAGACTCAATTCTGAGTTTAGGAGGTCATTTCACCCCATTTTTATTTTATTTCGTTTATTGTATTTTCTGTAATTTATGTCATTAATTAAATAAATCAATTAACAGGCAGTCAAGCGTATTCTCCCCAAGTGTCTTGTTAGTATTAGCAAGACGAACATTAAATTTTCAATGTCGAATATTGCATTTCTAGCGTTCTGATTGGTTCACTCAATCTCAGTTATGAGCTCATATATACTGAATGACCAAACATGGAAACTAACTGTGTAAAGTGTTGCCATGCTGAAAAAAATGTCAGAATAAAATTTTGTTCTCATTTTCAAGTACCGAAGAGTTCGGAAAGCTCATGAAATTTAATAAAACAATTATTCCATTCGTGCTTGTTGGATATGAGATGATTATAGTCAACTCGGCGCTAGGCACCGCGTTGGCTATTTATCATCTCATCTCCAACACACGCTCTTGGAATAATTGTTAAATATTATCTTTGCGACCACAAACTAAAAGTGGTGCGTTTTTGCTGCTCTAGTTTACATCACAGTTGATCATACCTGAAAGGTTCCAAAGCCCTTGATCAGAGACTGCAGTTGAAACAATTTGTAAGGACTGCAATGATGGGTGGTTTTGTAGAGCCCTTAAACTCACATCCGATATCTTGCTCTGAGACAAACTTAAGTTTTCAAGTAAAGGTAAATACTTGATGGGTTCTAAGTTTGATATCTAGGAAGAGTAAAAAATCAGGTTGTTAATGAATAATAAATGAAACCGAAAATAACATAAATTGAGACTCAATCTTGAAGATAAAACCTGTGTGTTTTCAAGTCCGAGTGTCTTCAGAGACTTCAAAGCTAAAATAAAAAAAATAGAAATGAGATATTGTATTTGAAGCAGTAAAATATAATTTACTTGACTATTTTAGCATCTTTTTAAAATCCTAAATATGTCTTGCCCTTAAAAGAATTCCAGAAATAATGATCCAGGTTTGTGATTTAAAACTATATTATGACGTTTATTATGCTTCCTGTAAAAATGTTGTAGAAAGTTCTAAAAAAGAATTGAAAATCTGACTACTAATTTTTATTGATTATGAAACTCGTCTTTTCCAAGAACATATTCTATTGTGTATGTTGATCTTTTCGAGCATCATGGCTCATGGGTCAGAATCTCAGGTTCAAATCCCAAACTTTGACTACACATCAATTGCATGGATTTTTCCATTTAGTAATCCCAGGAGCAAGTTCACCACGCTTTATAAATAGCCAAATTGTTTGCCAAGTACCAGTTGTGATTGCTAGCTTGGAAGGATTGTTGACATCATGTAGACTAACCTTGGGTTAAGTGTTGTACCACTAAAGAAATAAAAATAGATTTAAGACAGCATAATGTTTTGGTAATTAAAGTTTACTAAATGTAGAGTTTCCCCAATAAAAGTAATTAAAAAAAACACATCAATAAAAACTCATACCTTTTATTTGCTCCAGTCCCTTATCAGTGATCCCTGTTCCATTTAAACTAAGACATATAAGCTGATCAATGCAGCTGGAGTTTTGAAGGAAAAAACAAACACCTTTGTCTGTGACCTAAAATTAATTAGAAAATCTCCAATAAGATATTAACTGTGATAATAATAATGACTGTGTGCTAGCCACCCTTAATGCAGTCACAGGAGTAAATTGCAAGAACGCATCTCAACGAGGTCGGACCGAAAGCATGTGAAGATGTCTCTGACAGCAGCTATAGGCAAATCTTTGCTGACGTCATTGTTTACATTCTGCTTTATTAGCATACAACTTTAGGTAGCTAACGAACAAAGATAAATAAGTTTCGAGTCTAAAACTTGAGAAAGCTTATCGAACTAATAAAGAGATGAAAACTGTGATGCTATTCAAGCAGTTTCTAAAAAGATATGGCGGTTCCAAAATACTCAAAATGGCTGGTTAGCAAAACCGTTAATGGGCTATACATTCTCTTGTAAAATCTACATTAGGTCACAGGAAAAGTGTTTAGTATATCACTTTCATATTTTCAGAAGATGATAACTGGCGCACATAAGCTAATGAAGGGGAACATGTAAGTAATGATCTGCCTATACGGTCGAAGTGTGACCTTGGAGCACAGCACCACAGTCAGCTGGTCTTCACTGTGAGTCGATTTTGAGGAGAAAGGAAAATCGGAGTGCCTAGAGAGAAAAACTCAGACTCAGGTTGAGATCAACCATTAACTCACCCCACATATATGCCCAAGCCTGGAATCAAACCTGGGTCATAGCATGGGGGGCGCGAATGCTAGCTACTGTGCCACCGTGACTCCCCATGTGTTAGTCTAAAAAGATCCTGCCTACTTAGCTTGCAAATTATCTGCAAATGGCCAGTTTGAAGGGAAAACCTCCAGTCGTAGAGCCAATAGTTGTTGTTAAAGTCAAAGTTACTCACCTTTGTATTATCCATTTGAAGTGAAATGAGAGACACAAGATCTGGTGAAAAGAATACAATGCAGTGACAACTACAAACTAGAAAATAATCCATTTTCACAGCCAACTGTCATATTTATTTTTGATTATCATCAGCTTATGCAAAGAATGTTAACAAAGGATCATCTTACAATATTTATATGCTCTATATTTACACAGGCATTCCTAGTAGTTTAGGAAAATAAACTGTAATGCAAACACCAAAAGGTTAAGACCCCAGTTGTCCAAATCCAGATAAATCTGAAAACGTAAAAAATACTTAATGGATATACACCTTCCGTTCACAAATATCCGAATAAAACACCCACACAAATGGTAAACATCTGAAAATGGTAACTAGAGTAGCATTTTTGAAAAAGCAACAATTTGGCTTTGTATGAACGGCTAAAACGTAAAAATTTAAAATCCCTAACGTAGTAACTATGAACCAGTCTACCACATACTTAACACATACAAATATTTAATGGATTGGGCGAATATGATTTGAAAACAAGTAGGTGTGAACGAAGAAGTTTTTGAAACCGTAAATATAGTTTTGTGCGTTAAAATTTATCTGTATATGTTAAGACGAAGCCTAAATCTGTTCAATGAAAAACTGAATATGTCTGCAACAAACATACCTTTGATGTGTTGGAAAGATTTATCTGTTAACTGAGAACAGTCACTTAGCGTCAAATACTGCAACCTCTTGAGAGCTTAGATGTAATAAATGGTATCATAATATCAATAAGATAATAGATGAATTCGAACCAACATTAAAAACACAACAAAAATATATATTATATAAGCGAACTACTATTATTATAAAATTTCAGTAATATATTATAGTGCATTAGGTTCAATTGTTCTGCAGCATGGTGCTTACTCACTGATGATAACACAATTCCAGGAGTTTTCCAGGATAAAAATTTACTTTTTCAGGACCTAATCCCAAATTCTCTCACGGCAAAATAAAGCCATTTCAACAAATTTCTTTCATGACTGGTACATTAATGTCTCATTTTACATGTAGCAACTCAATGCACATTTATGTTTATGAAGACCATAATAATTATTTATAAAAAAATTTAGACAGTACGAGCATTTTGAATGGTAGACAAGTGTGTTTTCATAGCGCTATGAATCAAGAAAATGACGCAAGCGATATGATTGGCTCTCTTCAAGTTGTGAGAATTTACTGTTACATGAAAGAAATAGAACTTATTAGTATAAACGTACTAACGGTCTAATATGCATCCTGCATTCTAACTGGATACTCTACTAGAGGTCTATTTGTGATAGCCTACTAGTAGAGAAAAGAGGGCCGATCAAAATAGTAATGAGCCCTGTTTTGCTATAATATCAGAGGATGTCATCAATATTTTAATGTGTACATCCTTTTTTGACCGATAAGTAAGTTTATACTAAAACAATTAGACCTCTCGGCCTCATGGACCACGAGTTTGAATAGTCCATTCACCTCATGCGCTATTGACTCGTTGTCCATTCGTCCTTGAGGTATAATTGTTAAATATACGAACTTCATATATCGTCTTTCTCTTGGTTAAGTCGGAAACAAAGAATGTAATAAAATTTATAAAACATTTTCTCCGTGCCTTCATAGTTTGGTGAAAACCTCACCAAAGGTTGTGGGAATCATTGAGCAGGTGAAAATCCTCGACAGTATCTCGGGTTTTCACTGATCTGCTCTCAAATTCTCCCAATGTTCACCTTGGATATTACCAGGCTATGAAGACACGAACAACATAATTTCTTTCTTAAGCATTATGAATGTAGTCTGGGGAACACATTATCAGCCTATCTTTCTCAGGCAATACATCCACGTAGCAGTGAATATACTAAACCATGGAGCTAACTGACCGGTGAAAGGGGAAGATACTAAGTTCATAGGTTGTGACTTAATCTTGGGTTTAAATCATTAAAGGGGAACTGAACTCTAAAATCTAACGATATCTAAACATTTTTTTACTCGTGTCGCGCTGATTTTCCAAGAAATTCGAGTTTAAAACACTTTAAGTGCCGCATGTACCGGCGGCTCAGAAATAGGCTATGACGTCGGACATGGGGAAGCTTTTTTGCGGTGAAAGTAAATAGAACAGGTTCAACCAGACGCCACATAAAACTTAAACTTTTTAACTTTCCCACTTAACTGGGTAAGCGAACTTGTGACAACAAAAACAGATCAAACGCACGTTCGCTTCCCCATAACGTACATCACATATTACCTTTGTTTACCGCTGACAAGCGCCCACGTGCAACGACACAAAACGACCCAAAACACGTACATTAAAACTAGAATTTCTGGGAAAATCGTGAGAAAAAAACTTTTAAATACGGTCTCCACACCTTTAAGGATTTTATTTAAAAAATGTTACTTTTAGGGTTCAGTTTCCCTTTAAAAGTTACAGAAATGATAACGTTAAGATTTAAACAACATTTAGGTGCTGGAGTGAGAGGTGGAGCAGACATGACGACTGCAGGCCACACCCATCGTGGAGATATGTCGAGAAATGCATGCATTTAGTTTTTCTCATTAACATAAATCTTGCTTATTATTATATTGTATTATTTCTATTATTCTATGGTGATATATTTGTATTGGCAACCATTTTAGTTTGTACTCACTGGCATTCTGATGATAGCGCACAGCTGATGCTGCCGAAACATCTACATTTTTTAAGAAATATATCATGAAAGATGTTGTGATTGCCTTAAATCATATTTGTAATGATTATGAGTCTTTTCCAGAGCAACCTCATGCAGTCTGTTGATATTTTATTGTATCTTATCATGCCAAATATGGGATTCCCATATTTAGCTTTTAAACACAATTTTGCAGTTATGATGCCAAGTGTTAAAACTATGTCACGCCAATACTAGCACTTCACCTACGTGTGATAGCTTCCAAGGCACTGTCAGTAATGAGTGTACATGCTCTTAGACTGAGGTGTGTCAGAAACTTGTGTAATCTACGAAAGAAGAAAAAGCTACCAGTACTGATGCAGCTTTTGTATAATCAACACAAAACAGAATAAATTCGATTCAAAAAGAAAAGTATGGGAGAAGCTGCCAAAAATTTAAATATATTAACCATTTCATTATTTGTTCCGACACCTACAATTGTTTTTTAAAATGTCTTTTAAAAATAATTTAGCAATAATCTACTTTCAGAACTCACCTAAAGCATGCAAGCAATTCATTTGTAACAAGGAGATAGTGGTCTAACTTCAGTTGTTTTAGAAAGCTGCAAAGTAAAAGGAAGCTTTGAGCAACTAATCATTACTGTAAACTTTTCGTAAAATCAACAGAAGCTGCCTATCTATTTATATTTCCAACATATTCACCCAAACGAATTGTATACTACTCTGAACTTGATTAACCCCTGCTCTTTCACTGAAGCATATGCTAACTACATAAACCACAAACGAACAACACAGTGGCAAGAATGAGGCTATCACCACTTGTCCTGGAAAGAAACAAGTCAAGGAATGGGTGTAGTGTTTTTATTTTTCTGTCGCAAACTTTCATTTCATGCACATGCAAGCATGTTATAACATTGTATATTTTGAATGCAAGATGGAGGACAGTGAGATAATTTTGTTGCAAAAGTACTTTAAGAAGCAATCCTTCTCCAGTTTTACGTTTTTTTTTTGCTTCCAAAATAGCTCACTTAATCTTTATGAGATGAGGCTTAAAGATTCCTACATCTTGTTATCCTCAAATGCTCTTAAAGTTTGTAAACACTTACACACAGACAGACACTTATTTCTTATACGGGCCTCTGTAGGGTTAAATTGATGTTGATTCACTTTTAAGCTGGACAAAAACAACAATTTCTAAATGAAAATATAAGCAATAAATGATGGTGCCACACAGCGCTCAGTCTCTCAAAGTGCTTTAAATGGATTAGAACTTGAGACTTCTTTAACAAATCTGGCTACAGATATTTGCAGGTACAAGAAAAACAATAATGCAGACCATTCTGGTAAGGCAGCTGGGAAGGATGTGATTACAGCCAAGATTCACAAGGCAGTCATCCAGAAATGCTCTATGAGCTTAATTCTCATCAGCATTTGGGAGGATGAAACCATGCTGCAGGTCATTTTTGTTTTCTTGTACAAGAACAGACAGAAAATCTGAGAGTAGAAAATACGGACGGGAGACATCTCTCAATTGATGGTGAGTTTCTTGCATGGGTCATTTGGGGTTGTTGATCTCATCAAGGCTGTATCAGAACAGTCACTGGCAGAGTGGGGTGTAAAAAGTTGTTGTCCTCACAAGTCTTCTTTATGGCTGTGAGACCTGGATGCTGTGCAGGAAGCAAACCAAGCAGCTTGATTGTTTTCACGTGTTATCCTTTTGGTTGGTTATGGGTATCAATTAAATGACAAACCTCGAAGTAGTTGACAGGGCAGACCTGCTTAGTATCAAAGCCATGATCCTAAAAACTTAGATTAAATGGATTTGGCCACATGGAGCCTCACAGAAAACCATCTCAACTTTTGTATGGGGAACTGAGACAAGGCCAGAGACCACAAGGTCACCCCCAAAAGCGCTTCAAAGACCACACCAAAGAATATTGAAAGCATAGCAATGCTACTGCAAAAGCGCTGAAACCATCATAAAGGACACAACATGATGGTGCACCCTGATAAAATTGGTACATGGCTACTTTGAAAGCAGCATCTGCAGATATGTTCCAGTGCTCCCATTGTTCCAAAGTGTGCACTTCCAGAATTGGAAACTTCAGCTGCACCTGATCCAATAACAGAGGATATATCTGCACATTGACTTACTTGTATCGATAGTCTACCTAAATATATACTTTCAATTTTAAAATCTATTGATCAGGAAAACTTCAAATTAATTTCATGTAGAAGAGCAATATCTAGAACTCCAAAAAAAAATTGAGCAAATTTTTGAAAATTAAAATAAAAAAGTTTGGACCAATCTGTTACCATGGAAATAGCATTTTTTACTAAACACCCTATATATTTTAGATAATAAAATATTATTCTAGATTTTCATCTGCATGATATTATCTGTATTAAGATTTTGCAATAGAGGTGCTTTAAACATTTTATTAGGTAAAACCTTCTTCCGCAAACTTAAACATACAGTGGTATGCTTGGAAAAATACTTATCTTGATAAAAAGTGAAAAAGGGAGAGCAATGCTTGAAAAGAATGAGTTTATACAACAACTGATGGTCAACTGCTTACCTGAAATCAAACACTTACCATGACAAAAATGGCTGCATAGATTTAGGATTGAGGGCTCTGTCCTTCATGAGTTGTGTTATTAACTTTTCACACACACTGTGAGGTAAACCACCTAAGCTTTGAATTTGATGATGGCAGCCTTGTAACCTCTTGGCCACATGCTTAATACACAAACTCTCTAAATGGGGAATTTCTCGGTGAAAGACTGGCTCCACAACTTCTTTGTTCCTGCTTGTTAATTCTATATCAAGCATTAAAATGATAAAACAGTTGAATAATAAACACAAGCTGTTTTATACATTAAGCCAATAACCTAGAATGATGCAATTTAGTTAAACAGAAAGCATTGCCTCTTAACTTACAATTTTAAGTAATTTGCAGAACACTAACAAATATTTGGATAACTGCCTTCTTTTAATCATCTTAAATGAGATTTGTTTGGATAAATTTGAATTGAGAATAATGTGGCTAGTCTCCATATATGACATGGCCATAAACTCTGGAACCCAAGGGCAAGAGAGAATTTAACAATTTTTTTAGAGGTCAAAGTAAAGATAAATATAATGAAGTAGATTGATCAAGAAAATTGAAGTAAATTTGTTGAATTATTATCACTAAGTGTTCAAGTATAAAGGTTAAAATCTAAAGCCTTTGCAGCTAATTTTGTATTTATTTATATATTTATTTATATCATATGTTCTATTGATTGACCAACAAAAAATATCACAAGCTATTGTAAAAACTAGAGAATTTTATGTAGAGCATACCAAACAGCCTAAAGTACTGTCAGTTTGTAGTAAATCTTTTGTACAAAACACACTTTTTAGGCGTTTTAGCTATACATTTTTTCCTGATTATGTTTGACTGCACTTCTTAAGGGGTCATATGATTCCTCTCCAAAGGTTATATTTGCTCATCAATTGGGATTCATGTTTGTGCTTTGGTATTTTTTCCTTTCAGTTCAAAATAATTAGTCTCTGGTATGTTCAGTATATTTATGAAAGACCAGGTATATTTCTTTTTTACCTGATGTACTGTAATTGGAATAATAAAAAAAAAATGAAATTAGCTAAGCTAGATCTCATGTCTGTAAACCTAGTATTTCTGTCCCCTTTAAAATTCAAGATAGCAGCAACATATTGTTTTCAATTTTATATTAAATTGAAAAGTGACATCAATCTAAAATGCTCAAAAAATCAAAACCTCTGTTGTATAAAACACATATCTAAAACTATTTAAAGTCAATGTCAAACTCACCAGCAGTCCTACGGGATTGATCCTGAATTTCTCTTCTTTTTATGGCTGACTCCAAAGCAGACTGGGATCTAAACATTGGCTCAATAGCATGAGGGTTGTTTTCAGGTATACCTAGTCTGACACCTTCGCCCCTAAAAAGGTGTTGTCTTTGTTGTCTTGCTCCCACACCAACCCCTTCATCTAGCACCCGGCCATGAACAACTGGACCAAACTCAGGGGCTAGATTTTGCGCTAGTATTTCATCATCATTATCATCATCATCATTGTCATTATAATCATCACCAAGTCTTTCATGCTCATCTTGACTCTTCATGGCTGAGAAAAGACTTAAAATAATTTATCTAAAGAAGTAGCAAAAACATAAATCTAAGTTAAGTTACAAATTAAACCTTTCTTATGAAAACCCAAAGCAAATGTGTTGAAAAACACATAAACTTTTAGGCGGCCATAAAAATATGTACAGAAATATAAATTTTATGGTGTTCACCAAAGTCATGAAGTACTGTAACAGTGGTTTTAACACTCTCATCTCAGGGATCTCTGCAAAAGGATCCACTTCTTCCTTCCGGATGCACATGCTCTCAAGAAGTGTTAGCAGGAAAGGATGAAAATGGTCAGAAAATTTGGCAAATTTCAGTTATTTTATTAAACACATAAAACATTTTATATTAAGTTACTATTTTAAATTACATTTATCATCAAAAACACAAAAACGTTGATCACATAAATATATATAACACATAATTATACCAGCTAAAAAGGGTCATGCACTTTAAAAAAAGACCATGTTAGAGAGTGAATTGTCATGCAAGTATAGTAAAACAGACCTGTAATACTTGTGAAATAAGGCCAGAAGAATATATTTTTACTGTACAGATCGAATAAAATAAATGTGGCCAGAATATATTTTTACTGTACAGAATAAATGCAGCCAGAATATATTTTTATTGTACAGAATAAAATAAATGTGGCCAGAATATATTTTTACTGTACAGAATAAATGTGGCCAGAATATATTTTTACTGTACAGAATAAATGTGGCCAGAAGAATAAAAAATTATATATTTTTACTAACGATAGAAAGTGGTCACTGAAAGCCAATACCAGCTACATCTTGGAAATAATTATACTGACTAACCAAATGAATTCACTTAGTAAAAATGAAAATTAATATTTGAAAGATAAATATAACTTTATTCTTACTGGATGCTGCCTCGGTGAATGATGTTCCCTTATGCTGAACCACTAAGGAAGAACTTGGAACTAGTTGCAACTCCTGCAAAGTGCTGTTACAATCATTGAAGCCGAATATTCTGTGTGGGAAGGGCTACTGCCCAAACGTACAATATATTAGCAATAATTTTGAAATATTTACATTGCCTTTGACCTGAACAAGATACTACAAGTCAAACTAGTTGTTTTGCATATTCGAGGCAATCCCTAGAGAACTCAAACTAGTATAAAAGTAATACTAAATGTTTTACGTATTCAAGGCAATCCCTATAAAGAACTCAAACTAGTATAAAAGTAATACTAAATGTTTTACGTATTCAAGGCAATCCCTATAAAGAACTCAAACTAGT
>JAOBAY020001788.1:0-15632 GCA_025331085.2 Zoanthus sociatus | reverse complement strand
TTTTTGCTATGAGGTATTTTTTAGGGACGAAAAATTTTACGCTTTGGTATTTTTTAGGGTATTTTTTCACATTTTCCAATGATCATCCCTTCCTTTTTACCCCAAAGTACCCCTTCTGGGCGCCGGCTTCCCCCCGGGCAAAAAACAATAAAGTAGGGCACACAGGGTCCTATCTATATCATAAAATCTAATAAATAAAAACAATTCTGCTGTATATATGTAAAAGGTATGGAAGATGTCCCAGCAACCATGATTATAGGTCATCAGAGGCCAAAATTCATATTCCTGGGGATCTGCCAGAAGAAATCGGAGATGCAATGAACTGAATACTCGATCACACTCCCCTTGGCTATTATAATATCCCCCTGTAAATGCGGTAGTATTCCATTAGAAACCTAATGGGCATATTTCCTCAGAGATTGTCTTAAGAAATGTATATGAATGAAGTGTTTTATGGGGTAGCCATTAAGAAATTCGGTCATTTCAATCCCTGAGAAAAATAGCTGTAGATGACACAAATGCTTTGTTCTTCCCTTAAGACTTCCCTTTGGATAAAACATTTTTCCAAGACACTCGTAAGAAAAAAGCAATGAATTTAATATTACCTCAGGTAGACTGATGTCAACATCAACAGGAACTCGCAGAAGGCTTTGCGAAGTTTTGTTTTGTAGTTGATTGAATGCCGATTTCAGACTCTCCGGTGAATCTAGCACCTCTACTGCCGTATAAATAGCACCTCCGACAACGGCGCACTTCAATCCGAACTTCAAAATCGAAACCATGAGGCCCTTATATTAACTGCAAACTCTAAGAATTCTTACTGAAAGTAATTCTTTCAAAAAATAAAATTAACTCAGAATGTTGTTACAAGTGTCGACAATGGATTGCCACTCGGGCGACACTCGGGTTTGCTTTGTGTTTTACCGCTGACTACAAAGTTGCAGGCGTACAAAATGAAAATCAAGATGGTGGATGAAAAGGGCTTAAATTGGGAAAATATATTTTCAGAGTTTGACGGTGAATCTCTTAAAAAAGAATTACAGAAAGTGAGTAAAATATCATTTGAACGTTTTCGGTATATCGATATCAGACTAATATTGAAAACATCAGTTTTGTACTTACGATTATTTTTGGGTATGAAAGTGCGATCGATCTTTAGTAACAAATTCATTGCCTAATAGTAAAATTTTATGAAAATGTCATGCTATCTGACCCAGAAAGTTTAGCCTACGGGCACTTTCTATACTTAACAATGTGTTTTTATGAGCTGAACAGGATTTTATCTGCCTGTCGATGAAAAAGCAATACAGCTGTAGGTGTACGGCTATATATATGCCTCTCTATATTCCACCAGTCAGTTTAAACCCCCACCGCCATCCCCCTCGATCGGGCCAGGGTGGGGGATTTCAGATAGCTGAAGTCATTGGTGAGCAAAACCCCACCCTGTAAGGCCAAATTTTCAGTTAAAACCCATGTATCAAATAGCTTCATTTCCCCCGGGCTCTGGGGTCCATGGCAAAAGTTTCTACCATGGTTGTAGTAGCAACCATTTCAAAAGTAACAATTCTTTCAGAATTCTACTTAAGAATTATTTTTTGGAATTCTTCTTTAAAAGGACTTCTTCTATTGGTAAATAGGATAGTTTACAGGTTTTAAAAACAAAGTTAACAAATTCACTTACCTTCCAAAATCACAGTTGGAGATGGTTGAAATCCATCTTTCAGGTGCTTCTTTAGTTCTCTACAGTTAGATAACAGTTTGTTCATTGCATGTCAAATTCTGTATGAACAAGCCTTGACATGTTGAGGTGGGGGCTCAATAACCCCACAGAGTTGGAAATAACGGCCGGTGATCGGTAATTACCGATCAAATTTACCAACAAAAAATAACCTATCAATCTGTTTTTCCTTAAGTACTTCCAACCCTGACCCCACCCCCTTGCATAGGCAACACTTAAATTGTTAATTTGAGCAGCCATTCCCCTACTATCCTTGCCCCTGGCAGGAGGGTTGAAGTAGGGGAGCTTCAGTTGACTGGTGCATAAATGTGCCATAGTTTTTTTCTATTCAGATAATTTTAACCCTGTCCCAAAAATTTCTAAAGCATCCCAGTACAAAAATTAAGCTTGCCTTATTAGTAATGCTGCCTTCTTACCATGGTGCTCACTACTCCTGGAATTCCTGGAAAACTCCTGGAATTTTGAAATTTACTTCCAGGGCCCTGGAAAACTCCTGGAAAAACAGATAATTTCCCTGTACTCCTGGAAGACTCCTGGAGTTTTGTGGAAAAATTTTGAACAGTTTTATAAACAAGCAAAACCTACAGAAGCATATTCTATTAAACTCATGATTGTATTTTTGTGTTTTATGTACTAGATTCAATTTGAAATTTTTTTTTTTCTGGGGATTTTTCTTACTTATAACTTTGGCTGGAAAGCTGACAGAAGGACTTCACATTTGTTTTGGTGGCATAGTGTAGTTATACGTTATGTCATATGCAAAGGAAAGTTTGGGCTTGGTTCCTGGAAAAATAAATTTTCTACCTCGGAGTATTCCTGGAAAACTCTTGGAATTTTCTCATCATCAGTCAGTGAGCACCTTGTCTTACCCATAAATTAAAATATTGATACTATTAATTGTTGTTTAGTTTCTTGTTATTGCATATTTTTATTTATATCTAACATGATGAAAATTATTTGCTGTATTTAAAAGGTGGGACTTTGGAGCTCTGTGGTGAAATTAAAGGATGAATGGTGTCAAAGTAAAGAAACTGAGCCTTCAACTAAAGTCCAAGCAATGCTGTCCTTTTTCAAGTTTCTTATAAACCTTGGTTTTCCTGAACCTGTAGACAAGAGGGATTTTGATACAGGTATTTTTATTAATGTTTCAGGTATTCAAGGGCTGTTCAACAATTATGTTATCAACAAGGAGGGAGGGGAAGTGCCTGGTTGGATGGTAGCTCAGTAGATAGGGGGATGCTGATTGGATGATTGTATAGTCGAGGACTAATGTCTTCAATAATGGAGAAAAATCTTTTAGCTGAGGAGGCAGAAAGTCCTCATTAAGTGTTTGTTCTGGGAAGGAGGGGGAGGGGGTGGTAGATTATAATGATTACCTATTAACCATAGTAGGCTGGGATAGGCTTGCTGATCACAGCTGATGACAACGAAAAAGGGTATAATATTGTTAAAAAAGGGTGTTTACAAAACTTAATTATATAATAATGTTAAACAGCCTTTTTTTCTTTTCATTTGATGTAGGCACGTGAATTATGGGTGCTTTTAATTGCATGTGTGAAAGGCAAAATGAGATCAATTTTGCACAGCCTCAAATAGGTGAAAAATAGTTGTGCTATGTAGGATGTGTAGGTTAAACTAGCTAAACTGATGAAAGTTTGGTTAACCACACTTTCATTTGTCTTGTTACCAGTTTTCTATTCAGTTGGTTTGTATGATTTCATAATTTAGTACCAGGTGAGTGTTAGTTTAAAACAATTAGTGATTCTTGATCATGTGATCCATTTTAGTTTAATATAAATTAGTTTCAAATAGTGGTATATTAAAATAAATAAAATTATATAAAGTAACATGTGTCTCAAATAAATTGCATTTGGTGTCGGTGTTATGTCATGTGGATACATTTTGTTTAAACAGCTGCTAGGTAACCAGCTAGTACTTCATGGTATTTTCCACCCAAAAAGTATATGTGCGAATTGCACCTGCAAATTGGTTCACGTGTGCATTTCACTGCACACATGTATTTTGCTTGCAGAAAGGCTAGATTATCATGATAATATGTTACAATTATTACAATTATAATTATGTTTTACACTAACACTTGACTGAATTAAATGATAGGGATAATTTCTATTTTGGGGTTTATTTTAATATCCTGTGGTGGTAAGAATAATTTAAGTTTTAAATACTAGGTTATATCTTATCCATGATTATTACTACTAACTAGTAGGTATAATTATTAAGAATGCCCCAGTAAAGACATTTTATCGGTTGAATGATATAATTAACAATTATTGCAAGAGCAAGCGTTGGATATGAGATCTATGGTAAATAGCCAATGAGATGTGTAGAGCCGAGTTGGCTATAATCATCTCATATCCAAGAAGCGCAAATGGAATAATTATTTTTATTATTAAATTTCATGAGCATCCGAACCCTTCGATACTTGAAAATGACAACAAAATTTTATTCTCAGACTGACATTTTTCAGCTTGGCAACACTTCACACAGTTAGTCTCCATATATGATCATTCGGTATATGAGAGCTCTGATAACTGAGATTGAGTGAACCAACCAGAACGCTAGAAATGCAATATTCGAGGTTGAAAATTTAATAACATACTTTGCAATTAGATAGTATTTGTATTTTTGAGAATTAAAGCCGAATGAGCCATATGTATTTGTCAGTGAGTGCATTGTAAATTTTAATTCTAGACACAATATCAGTCTCGAAAAAGGTATTGCTCAACTTCACATCATGCTATTAATTTTGTTTTGATGACTGAATTTCCTGTGGGCCACCTGTGGCTATAAAAGTCTTATACTTAATAATAAAGTCTTTGATTTCCATTAAATTAATTTTAGAAGTCTTAATTGAAACATCATGTAACTTATTCTTGCAGGAATAAAAACTAAAGATTTAGAAGAACATTTTGCAAAAGTTCAAACATTGATGCAAATATTAATTGTGATTTTGAATCAAATTGGACTCTATGGAGGTGCTCAGAATACTTCTGACCAGGTATAAGTATTTCTAATTAAACACACTTTCAAGAGTTTTAAGTTAGAAGATGACTTTCAATTTTTATGTTAAGAGTGCAAGTTATAAATTACCAATTACATAATTATATTAGACTTCTTTATAGTACTTACTTTCTTGTACGGTAATATAAGAATAGGTGACAATTATAATTAGTTAATGTTTATATGTATTCAGAGTAGAGGTTGATTGATTACAATGTTGACTTCTTCTAAATCAAGAATTTTTGAACATAATAAATAATATTGATGAAAGACATATTTTTATGAGCACCTGATTATTATAAATATATTAGTTTGAAGTTGAGTCGCAAGGAAGATGAAATGCTGACAGAGGTACAAGTCATGGTTTAAGTAAATCATTTACTGAGAACAAAAATGCTTAGCAGCTGTATCAAGGCCACACCTGATATCTATGATATCACCCTGATACAGGGTATGCCATTACCACGAGCACTTCACTGGATTTAGATACTGAACTGTATATTGATTAGAAAATATTCAATAGAAAGCCATGCCTAATGATATTACCCTGATACAGGGTATGCCATTACCATGGACTTTTCAAAGGTTTTAGCTACTGAACAGTACACTGATCAGAAAAGTTTAATAGAAGGCCATACCTGATATCTATGATACTAGGTATTGCCATTACCTTGGGCTTTTCAAGGTTTTAGCCTGTAAACACTACTGAATAGTAGTGTCATTGATTTATAGAAAATATTCAGTAGAAGGCCAGACCTGATATTTATGATACTAGGTATTGCCATTACCTTGGGCTTTTCAAGGTTTTAGCCTGTAAACATTACTGAATAGTAAGGTCATTGATTTATAGAAAATATTCAGTAGAAGGCCAGACCTGATATTTATGATATCACACTGATAAAGGATATTGCCATTACCATGGGCTTTCAAAGGGTTTAGCTAGTGAACACTACATTGATTAGAAAATATTCAATAGAAGGCCACACCTGATAATCATGATATTACCCTGATAGAGGGTATGCCATTACCATGTACTCTTCAAAGGATTTAGCTACTGAACAGTACATTGATTAGAAATAAATATTCGACGGGAGGCCATATTTGATATGCTAGGATATCATCCTAAAACAGGTACTCTGAAGTTCTGAATAAGCGTACATGTACGCTTATTTATTTTGGGGAAATTTTCCACAGGGATGAGTGTGCTTTTGGAGCGTTTGCAAAGCGATTGTAATGGCCAGCCATTGAATTTAGTTGAAGATCTACAAGAAATAGAAAGTAATTTCAATAATGCTATTGAGAACGGGTTGCATAACTGCTGCAGTTTACTTGAATTGATTGTCACCATTGAAGAGATTTCTTCGCTTTATGACGTATACAAAGAGTGTTTTGACTGTGTGCTGTCATCACTTCAAGAACTCAATAAATTGGAGGAAATTCAAAATGCTGCAAACTAAATATGGGGGATAAACCAGAAGAAAGCGAAGTCGAAGTAAGAAAAGATCCTTTTTCAAAAAAAACTGAAAAAAAATGTGAAAAGAACTTTTTTAAGTTCTATTTTAGGCTTATTTTCCACTCTATACTATTATTCCATCCTATACTATTATTGGTCTATCTGGATCTTTCCATTCTGTACTTTTATTTAGGTCTCTACTATTATTGGTTTGCCCAGGACTTTCCACTCTATACTATTATTATGCTATGTATGTTTATTCGGAACTTCAGAGTACGCCATTACCATGAGCTCTTCAAAGGATTTATCTAGACTGAATAGTTTGACCATTGATTAGAAAATATTCAACAGACGGCTACAACTGATATTTATGATATCACCCTGATATGACAGGGTACACTGGTCACTGCCATGAGATCTTCAAAAGATTTAGCTACTGTCAATAGTACTGCCATTGATTAGAAAAGTTTAGTAGAAGGCAACACTATTGTTATCTTTTAAATCACCCTGGTACAGGGTATGCCACTACCATGGACTCTTCAAAGGATTTTGCTAATGAATAGTTTATTGATTAAAATGCATTCAGTACAAGGCCATACTTGATATCTAGGATATCTCCCTGATACAGGGTATTGCCATTACCATGGGCTTTTCAAAGGATTTAGCGACTGAATAGTACTGTCATTGATTAGAAAAGCTTAGAAGACCACACCTGATATTTAGATACTGAACAGTAAAATGATTTGAAGAGTTTGATAGAATTTGCTTGAGGGAACAAAGAAAGGCCATATATTTCTCTTCATAACAAAAATAATTAACAACAGTTTGTTCCTTTAAGAGAAAATCAAAATTAAAGGAACTGTTTTCAACAGTAATATACTTGGATAGAGTTTTCTCTCATTTTTAATGGGTATGTGCTAACGACACCTTGAATGGCACAGTTGGAAAGAAGTTTGTCTTCTACAGTACTCCAAGGCCTTGGGCTCACCTACCTTGCTAATTATTTTAATTAGATCATGACCTTCTTGACTTACTGCCAAAACTCACTAAGCTTTCCATCATAAAAAGTTAGGTACATAATGTAATGTCTACTGGAAGCTTACAGGCAGTGATGGATTAATTAGTGCCTCCATGTAGATTATAGTCAAGAGAAGTCCTGTCATGTATTTGCTTGACATTATAGAAGCTTTATATAGATAAGCACCATCTGCATGAGTTTAGCATGTTACTCACTTATGTCATCTATTTCATCAGCCGTCTTCAAGGGGCCTGTTCAAAGCAATCTCTTGTCCACTGATTGTTCTCTGTTCCATTTACATGACATCAAAGGAAACATCTAAATCAGTTCTAAGTCTAAAGACTAATGCAAAAGGTAATAAGTTAACAAATAGCAAGTGCTTGTGTTTTTTCTTTAATATTTTTTAGACATATATATCAGTTGTATGTGTGTAGATCTTTCTGATTTAGGGAGTCAGGTTGAAGTAGTGGTCATCAGTCGCTCCTCCCACCTCTATGACCGGGATCGAGACCTGGGCTCTGCATGTGGGCTGAGACTTATCAATCTCAATCTGACTCCGAAAGTTTTTTTCCGGGTACTCCGGTTTTTCTCCCTCTGCAAATTTGACTTTCACACCAAGATCTGAGCCGTAGAGTGATTAAACATTAACCTCTGGCTAGGAAGAATGGGCAATCACTTCCTTCGCAATTGACGTTAAATAAAGTATGTATATATTTATTTACTTCTTCCTTTTGGTCCTTGACCTTTAACATGATTTTTATTCAACTCGTTTATTGTAGTAATAGGTTACTGGATCCCAGTTATGAACTTGAAGAAAGTTTTGACACTTTTAGAACTGCTTAATATGTTAATGTATTGCCATTATTTTTATTGTGTGTATCAAAAACTTAAAGACAGATTTTGATGAAACTTTCCTGAAGGAAATGTCGGAAATAAGATGAGGAAGAACTGATTAAATGTTTGGGATAATCTGTATAGCTATCTGGATCCAGGACATTTTTAAAGGATTCTTTGGGCTATTTTCATATTGTGTATATATAATTCCAGAATAAATAAAAAATAATTAGATTGATTAATACAGACAATACGTCATTGAATTGTTAGCCTCCTTCACAGCTTACTGTGTGGGGGGAGTAAGGTGAGTCACAATAAGACTGCTGCGAAGGAGGCTGTTGAATTGTATGAAAGAGTTCTTCTTTACGTTGAATTGTATGAAACAGTTCTTCTCTACGTTATTAACAAACTGGAATGGAAAATGAAACGAGAGTTTCTTAGAAACCAAGTTTGGATACAGTATAGCAGATAACCTGGATATCTGCAGCCAAAAGTATCAATAATTTGTAGGTGATAGTTTGTTCGATGTGATAGTTCCAATATAAATTGTCTTGATGCCATACTCCAAGAAAATTGAATTATGACACTCTTCACACACGGGTCGTTGATAAGTAGAGGATCACGTTCACTCGAAAGTTTATGGAAACAGATCCACATACTTTTGTTTTTGTTGGGTTCAACAACATGTTGTTTTCCGTGGACCATTTTTGGAGATTATCTAGGATTCTTTCCAGGTTGGATGGATGGACTACCTTTAGGAATACATTCAAACACGGTGCGCTTCTATTGTTTTTGGTGAAGGTGATTTAAATGTTCTTGAGTATAGGCCCACTCTTGGACTCAGTGTCGCCGTCAAGTGCTGTAGGTGACTTAGTTAAGACACCTTAAAGCAACTTAAGAAGAAAACTTCCAAAAAACACCACGTCTTTGTGCAACTTTCCGCAACTTTAGGTGACTTTGGGGTGTAGTCTAGATAGGCCTTTGAGTATTTCATGTGGGAATCCAAGAGGTGAAATGTTTACAAGTTTATGCTTTTTTTCACTTCATAACATTTTGACCAAATTATTTCAAATATAAAAATTACAAAAATGGAAGCTCTGAACATTGTTCTTGTTTTGTAAACAAACTTTTCATCTGAAAGTATGATACTGTGATGTGATGTCTAGAGATTCTGCCAAAAATGTACTTGTTATACCAGTTCTTATTAAACCTTTATGGCTTCTCAAGTGGCTTAAGGCATGAAAATTTAATTTTGTTCCTCTTATATATGGAAAGGTTTGCTGGACATAACTTGTACTGGGTGTCACTGCAATACTGTTAGAGAGCTGTTATCAGGCTGTATCGAGCTTACAGAGGCTCCTGAGAAAATAGAATCTGCAAGTAATAAAGAACACCAACTTTTATTCCCAACTGGTCTGTTAAGGCACATCATAATCTATCTGAGGCCATATCTGACCAAAGAGAGCTGGAAGAAACACTCGAATTATTTATATGCTCTGATCTGGTGTGTTGAGCAAGTTAAGGTAAGTACTGTAATGACATTTTTTTATTTTTAAGAACTTGTTTATAAGATATAAAATAATAAAATTATAACATTTATAATTAGTGTTTCCTAAAAGGAAACAGATAAAATGAAAACAAAGAGCAAAGATAATTAAAAACTGATTTTAAGATGGTAAAACTAATTGGAGCACTCTATGGTTGACCAAACAACCGTATACAGTGTAGCTAAGCTAAATCCTCTTTATTTGAGCTATAGCTTACTATTTTCGGCTTCTGTATAGCGTTAAGCGGATGAGAGTCTTTGAATCCCCCTGGACGGGACACTAATCCATCGCAGGTTAACTCCCAGCAGATGCTGGTACTTATTTACCTACCCTGGAAGGGTGGAAGCTGAGTTGACTTAGGCGGAAAAAGAGTTCCACAAATATACAAATACCGGCAAAGCGGGGGATTGAACTTGAGACCTTGTAGCAAGAAAGCAGAGTTCTTAACATCTTCCCCACGTCCGCCCACATACATATTTAATGACTGTTAAAGAGATAAATTCTTCGTACACATTTGATAACTGTTAATGAGATTAATTCTTTGTTTTAACCATACAATTTATAGCAATTTTGTTTTCATTTCAGCATCCATTTCTTGGTGAACATTTCCCAAATATTTTACCAGCTTTATTGGTTTTGGTGGACGACTGGCAGGTATTTGTACGTTAGATTAGCTACTTGTAAAACTTGTGCTATGTATAAAGGTTGGTCCTTATGGCCACATCACACTAACATTGTGCTTTTACTTCATCATCTTACGTTCCATTACATTAAAATGTCCCCTTCGATATTATTTTGGGGCACAAAACGGATTTCTTTGACGGAAGTAGTGATGTGGTAGCGCAGGTTTTTCTCAAAATCTGATAATTATCGGTATTTTTAAAGTTTTTTTATTCATTGTCTTTTTAGCGGAATAGATGATGTGGAGATGAAGTTAACGAATAAGAAAATTCGAGGTTACAGCACAAACAAATTTTACGGGATTTTACATGATATGAAAGTACCTTTAATTTTGAGGATGTTGTTAGCATATTCATGCATCATCATTAAGCACCATCACCATCATCTTCACCGTGATCTTCTCCATCATCACCACCATCATCATCACCATCATCAACATCATCATCACCACCGTCATCACCACCATCATCACCATCATCATCATTACCATCATCATCATCACCACCATCATCACCACCATCATCACCATCATCATCATCACCATGATCATTACCATCACCACCATCATCACCACCATCATCATCATCACCATCATCATCGCCATCATCAAGTCATCATCATCACCATCACCTTCATCATTATCACCATCATCATCACCATCATCACCACCATCATCACCACCATCATCATCACCATCATCATTATCTTTATTTACCTTCCCTAGTTTCCCACTCCTTTGGTTGGACGTGATATATAAGTAGAATATTTTATCATAAAAAAATATACATAGTAGTTATGTAATGGTTTCGAGTGGGATACCGTGGAATATGCCACGTGTCACTTGTATTTCCCGTATACACACGACCCTTTAGGCGAGTGTGTATAGGAAGAAAACACAAGTGACAAGTGGCATTTCCACGGTATCCCATGAGAAACCATTGCATAACTAATTTATCCCATGCCTTAAGAAATAAAATTAACTAATTTATCCCCGCATGGAGAACGAAGAACTAAAACCGCAGTTTGTGCTGACGTTTTAAGCTCTCACAACGTCAGTTGACGGACAGTGAACTTTGGCACCATTTCGGAAGCGTATGCACACAGTTTTGGTGCCATTTTGATAGTCGTTTGGAAGTAATGAAGGGAAATCCGGGTGGAATGCCACCCGTTGGATACCGCAGAATATGCAACGACTTTCCAGGCTTCTGATTGGTTGTATATTTAAGGCATGGGATAAATATCAAGATTTGCTCACTGCATTTCCATATAGTGAATTTTTGCATGTTCATCGTTCTTAGCCAATCACGATCCGCTTATCGACATACGTCCAATCAGAAGCGAGAACGTTTATTTGAAAGTTAATTTTTCCCGTTTTATCTTAAAGACAGCGCTATTGCGCCGTTTGATATTTTAAAAAGTGGTTTTTGGTGAAAAATGAATTAAGTATTACAATACTATTATTAAGTATAACATTACTATAAATACATTAAATGAATCTCTTACTCTCCTTACTGTAACCGAAGTAATGAAAGAAGATGGAAAAGACTAGTTGAAACGGAATCTCGATGTGTATATGATAAACAGAAAACACCATTGAAAAAGTTTTACAGTTTTTATTCACTCGTGGTTTCGTAATATAAAATTCACTTGTTTGTGATTTATTACAGCTAATTAATGTAACCCATGGCTTATAACCAAATCATTCTGTGGCTCCAGCCAGTACTAGTTACTGGTAAAGCTATTGAAATTGTATGAATATTATATACTATACATTGAATTTGAAATTCCAGGTTGAAAACAAAGTCAAGGGGATAAACTGTTTAAATCATGTTTTTCGTAATGTGGTACGTATTTTGTTGTGCTTCTCGTTTTTTATAAATTACGACTTTATTTAAGCTTGAAAACTTTAAGTTAGTCTTGGAAATCGTAAGTTTATTATGATTCGAAAAATCGTTAAAAGTTAAAGAAAACCAGATGAAAAATTATAAGTTTCTTAATACGTGTTTTATTCCAGCTTTTAGGCATACACCAAATTCTCTCGCCTGTCTTTTGAGAGTGTTGGCCAGATGCCGTGACACGGCGCGTGGAATGGGCTCTTTATCTTGCATCTTTCCAAAAACCATTCTACTGATTGAGTTTATTCTCTTGAACTTTCTTATTTCTCTCAAATAAAAAAAAATCCGTTTTGATAACAATTCTGAAGATGTAATATTCCTAAATAATTTTACTTTCGTGCAGAATGCTGCTGAACTACGGTGGTATGGAAGAGCGGACGTCGTTTTCGAGGTAATATTTCAATGTAATCATTTTTGAAAATGGACATTAGTTTTATAACCAGGGATAAAGTAAAGTTGAATAAAGAATAAATATTTAGGCGCAGCTTACTTTTATTTCAAGGCTTAGCTTACACTCTAGAAAAAGGTTTAGTAAAGTTGAAGGAAATAGCTAGCAGTAATAAACTCATTAATGCCAGTTTTTGAAATATGTTTTGAAGTCCACACGGGTGAGTTAGTACTTCTCTTAATTTACTCAACTCAATGATGAAAATTCTGAATCACCACCGTACTTAGTATAATCAACTGATGTTTCGAGCATAACACTTTCGTCAGAGCAACTGCATAACTCCAGTGGTGTCACGGAGCGCCTTCTGCGATGCCTTTTAATAGTCTTAAACTGAAAGCCCTATTTTTGGTTTTGAGCTTTTAAGGCTATGAAATGGTCTTCAGATTGGAAAAGCTCTTTGTTTATTTAGACTTTAAAATGCTTAAAATTTGATTTCAAATCAAATGTGTTTTTATCTTTGGCTGACTTATTTAAAGCATTTTCTGGCCATCTTGCTTATAAAGCACACATTCTGAATCCTTTGAAGAAGCATCAAAAAGCGTACAAGCAGTCTCTTCAAAGCCCGCAATCCTGCTGGGCTGCGGACAATTTATTTTTGTAACTAGATCATGTGAGCAACATTTTCAAGGGCATATGTCTTAAATTTTGAAAGTGTGGGTCCTAAAAAGGTGTTCAATTTCTTGAGTTGGAACCTGCGGGAACCCTCTATCAGCATCTTGCACTACTTATACGGCGATGGTGGACAGTTTTCATCTGCTTGAGAGGACTAAAGTAAATGCGAAATGGGAATATATGAGAAATAGTGTGTATTATCTCCAAATGTACCAAACATGGCTGACTTGTAGTTCTCCATACACTTTTGTAACATCCCCCTCCAACCAATATCAAAGGCAATTGTTACACATACCGTCAAAGGTGTGATTGAACTATTTAACAATTAAACCTTGAGGAGGAATGGACACTTTATGCACGTAGTATAAAAGTAGCTTATGATTGATATTTTTTGTTTATTTTTCTTGTATTTATTGTTTCTTGATCATTATGTGTGTCACTTAATGTGGGCGCCTGAGGACAGCTCTAATTTCACTAATATCTCGAGAATCGTTTGCGACTAGTACGATCGATGTGTCCAACAACGACCATATATTGCAATCTCTTGTAACAAAACTAGTAGTCTGGCACCTTTAACCCCATGGTTCTTTCGGGCTGCCAGTATTTATTTTCTAATTTTCTAAATTTATATTTATTTACTTGTCAATTAGCAAACAAGAAAAGGTAATAATGAAATTGATGATGTTGTTGTTTAGGCGCTTAAAAGTCTGATTTACACTAATGACCCCGATCTAGTGGAAGTGTTGCATCCCTGCATGTTGAGTGTTCTCAAAGTTGTTGAAGATTCTCCCCGCAAAGCCAAACCTGGAAGGAAGGTTTGTACTATGGCCGCCTAATAATAGTTGTCTTTTTTAATTACTTATTAATCTAAACAGAAACTCGCTTGAGAAAGTTTAATCTTAAGGTGGATTTTCCGAACTTCTTTTGTCGTAACCTTCATTTACAAGTCGTAACCTTCATTTACAAGTCGTAACCGTAAATGTATTTAAATGTAATTTCGTAGAAAAAATATAGAACGTTGGTGTGATCTAGAAGGGAGATAAAACCCCAGAAGAATGTTACATCCATTTATTTATTTTATTTTGGTCATTAAGCTGATCGGGAAAAGAGTCCCGTCGAGAAGCCTTTAGTTGTATTAAGAAAAAAATGCCTAAAGGCTAGTAAGGTTAGTAATGCGGTGCATTACTCAAATACTGGATCATATGAGATTCTTAAAGATCATTAATCATTAAAACCAAAATTGTTGATGGAATTCGAAACAGACAGATATGAACGGTCGAACCATGTCCACATTTAAAGCAATGGCGTCCTTATGAATTGCATTTCTGATAAGTTGTTTGCTCTCGGTACCTTAGACTAACAGGTGTGACGGCATGTTTCAAGTGATCCTGAACTCGATGGAATTTGAAGGAAAGGTTCCCATGAGAAGGGTAAGCGAAGTGATTTTTCATCTAGATAGATCTTTTGTCACCCCTGTAAGTGTTTTATTAGTCAGGCGTAAATCTTTGACTTCTTTCAAAACTAAAGTAGCTGTTTAAATTTATCAATGTGAGATCCAACTACCTCTCAAAGCTTCAACTAGAAGCATAGAAAAAGCATGTTAGTTCTTAATACTTGCAGTCCCTGAAAATAAATATAATATATAAATATTATAAATACGTAATGTTCAGGACTCGACACTAACAGTAGCCAACTAGCCACAGACTAGTAGAAATTCAGTTTTGCCTACGGTAGATTTTCTATTTCTATTTGCCACTTCGGCCAGTAAACAAAATACAATTTTCTGTTTTTATCAAAGAAGACATCTCAGAATTTCAACAAATAGCAAGTAAAAGAAAATGTTTGGCTAGTAGCATCAAAGTTCGCACTAGCCATTAAACTAGTAAATTGAAAAGTAAGTGTTGAGCCTTGGCCTAATGACAACCTCCCTGAAGGGCTTAAATCATAGTCATGTTAAAATCCCCTTCTCTCCCAGCTAAGAATCGCAACAGGTAGAAGGCAAACCAGTTGGCGCCATATTTACAAAGTGTGTTCAATAAATGTGAAGATTTGTTTTTGTCAGGCTGACCCCGAGCAACAGGAAGTGAATGATATTAAAAAAACTGAATAGGGCAATAAAACTATTTTTTAATTCATCAAACCCGGGTTTATTAAAATTAATTTAATTGACACTTTTTTGAAAAAAGCATTTTTTGATTTCCCATCAACCCTTGCTGCATCCTTTATTATCCAAGGGCGGACGTGGTTCAGTTGGCACAGTTGGTAAGATCTCTGCTTTATAACCACAAGGTCCCAGGTTCTATCCCGACAGTTTGCCGAGATTCGAATATTTGTGTGACCTTCTTTTCCGCCTAAGCCAACTCAGCTTTCCATCCTTCCGGGGTA
>JAOBAY020001728.1:0-15634 GCA_025331085.2 Zoanthus sociatus | reverse complement strand
AAAAAAAAAGCAATAACCGGTTTTCAAAACCGGCGAATTTCGCTACTCGATGACTATTACTAATAGACCACTAGTAGGGTAGCCAATCAAAATTCTAGATTTGCAATAGTCCACTAGTTGGGTGATACTAATACATCAATAGACGGTCCCAATCCCCAACATAAATAAGTAATGTTAGTATAAGAAAACATTATAAACTACTTGCAGTAGCCACAAGCGTTTAAAAAGCTCCTTTTAGTCATATATTTGTGGAGTACTGTTTGTGGTTGCTGACCGCTAATTTTTGTTTTATTGTAGCTTTTTCGCTATTTAGCAACGCCCAGAACATATGATATAGTCATATTCCGAAAAAAAAAATTATCACACTATCTAAAATCTAAAATCTGAAAAGTTAAAGCACAAAAGCGGTTATACTCAACGCTAATTTGATGCAGTTATAACTCGCGAAATGAGGATAAACTTAAAGCAACTTATTTATCAAATGTTTATTCAAAGTATAACTGTTTGAAGATAAAATATTATTAACGTACAGACATGTCAAATTAATGCTCGCATCGCTTTACCAAAATACAACATCCACATACAATATGAAAAAGAAACTTGCAATTTTGACTCAAAATTGTTCGGAACACAAGGTTGACAAACTTATGATTATCGCTGTACGTTTTACAAGAAGCTGGCATTAACTGAATATTTTAACGAATATTTAACATTTGAAATAGTTAAAAACAATATAAATTGGGAAGAAACTTTTGTTTGATTTAGCTGATGTAGCTCTCGACATAGTCAGATGCGTAATAAGATGTGGCCAATACAATTTAAGAGTTGAGAAATAAATTAGTAAACATTTAATAGACTAACAAAAGACTTAACCTTGTATGATGCCAATATCTGATCCAGTTCAGTTGAGTGGTTTTCAACCGACCGATGGCCAAGGTTGCTTTCAATGCTTCAAAAAATTGAGATAAATTAATTTTTACAGATTTCGCCAAATAAGTAAGTATTAGAAAGTGAGAGAGTTATTAGGTCCGTGAATAAATATGTAAATATGTGAGTAAGTTGGTAAGTGATAATGCGTGCAATGCTTTCACTTTTTGATTTCGTTTTTCTAATATTAAAATAACAATATTATATATCTATAAGAATATGATAAATACCTTTTTTTTGCCATTTATTTTACTGTAACAGAACTGAAATCACAAATGAAAGTTATCGATACATATTGAAAAAAGAGTCTAAGTACAGTGTTAAAAATGATAGCAACATGAATCTTTACTTGGGATAAAAAAAAACATATCTTTTCCACTTTGGCATTATTTTTAAAGCACAAAATTTGCATTTATTAAATACAAAAAGCTCAATTCAATTCTAAACAAATGTTTGTGGTGCTGAAAGTTTTTTGCGACTCGGAACTTGTGTCAGTGCTTTATAAAAACACTGGTAAAAAACTAGGTTTATAAAATTTAAGATTTAATTTGCAAGTTACTGTTTCATTGCTTTAGGGCAAACGACAGTTGTTGGCCATCAGGAAATATTGGCGACTTGAAGGACAAAACATAATTTCACCATCCGAGGCAGGAACTTCCGTTGTCAAATGTTCAGACAAAGTTGTTTTATCTTTCTGGGTCAATCTTTCCGCAGATAACTGTTTTTAGGGAGCAATCGGTACTATTTAGGGAAACATATTGTTTTCTATTAGTTAGATAGCTCGAGAACCAATTTAAGGGGGTCCCCCGGATACCATAAGCTTCAAGTTTCTTTAAAAGGATTTCGTGGTTAACAGTATCGAATGCTTTTGCAAAATCAAGGAAAACACCACATGTATAAAAATTACTATCTATTGCTTTTTTAAAATTTTCAGTTATTTCTGCAATGGCTTGTTGGGTAGAGTGGCCTTTCCTAAATCCAAATTGACATTCAGTGAGGATGTTATATTTTTCAATATAATTAATGAGTTGTTTGTAGATCAGTTTTTCAAATATTTGGCTAAATGATGATAGTGTAGAGATAGGGCGGTAGTTAGTGGGGTCAAACGTTTCACCACCCTTATCAATTGGTGTTACTTTTGATATTTTTAGTATATCTGGGACCACTCCTTGTAGGAGGGACAAATTAAAAATAGAGGTCAATGCCTCAGTGATACTGAGATTTGCCAGTTTAATGCATTTTATTGGAACACCAATGGTAGCTTTGTTAACTTTAAGGTTCTTAATAAGATCAGACACCTCAAAGGTACAGATACCTCTGAACATGAAGCTATTGGTGTATGTTTGTTTGATGAAAGTTGATGGTTCTGTCTCAGTAGTTGGTAGTTTATCAGCAAGATTTTGTCCTACAGTAATAAAATGTTCATTTAATTTATCACATATATTTTTTGTATCTGTAAAGCATTTATTATTATAGATAAGTTTAGATATAGTAGTGTTTTTCTTTTTATCCCTATCAATTATCATACCAATCAGTTTCCATGTCATTTTTAGATTATTTTTATTTAGTTCAAATTGAGAGTCAAAGTAATTTTTCCTAGCTGCAGCTTTTACCTTATTTAATTTGTTGTTATATATTTTATATTGTTTTATCTTTTCAGGGTCATCACTGAGGAAGTGTGATTTAAATAATTTATGTCTTTTTTTAATTGAGACAAGAATAGAATTTGAGATCCATGGTTTCTTAAGTTGTTTCATTTTTGTGTTGGAAGCCTTCTTGATTGGGGCATGTTTATCTGTAATATGTTGCAGTGTGTTGATAACACAAGACATACTTTCATGGACATTTGTATTAATAAGGGACATAAAATCGACTGTTTCCAAATCTTCGATGAATTTTTCTTTTCTGAAGGTGGCAAAATCCCTGTAGAATTTTTGCTGGTTAGAGGGAGGAAGGTTAGAAGTAAAAGTGCAGAAACATGGAAGATGGTCTGAGATATCAGCAAGACAGATACCAGATTTAATTGTTTTGTCAGGTACATTAGTGTAGATGTGATCTATTAATGTTTTAGAGTGGTATGTAATTCTTGTTGCTTTTGTAATGAGCGGCATATATCCGAGAGAAAAAAGCATGTCAAGATAGTCTGAGACTTGATTACTAGAACTGTAGTGGAGAAAATTTATGTTATAGTCACCAGTTAGATAAGCCTCAAACCCTGATCTGTTAATTAAATCGAGTTTCTGGCTAAGGATTTGGTGAAATGTTTCAAGATTACTTTCTGGGTGCCTATAAATGCATCCAATGATAATATTTTTCTGCTTAATTCTCGGAATTTCAAGAAAACAAGTTTCAACGCCATCAAAATCAAATTCAAAATCTTGCCTTCTAATTATTTGTATATTGTCTTTGATATAAATCCCTACACCCCCTGCATTTGTTGGTGAATGCTTGCTAATAAATTGATAGCCTGGGATTGAAATATTGCTAATATTATTTTCATTCAATTTGGTTTCGGAGATAGCAATAATACTAGGCATTTCCTTGCAAATAGTTAGGATATCACTTAAAAGTGTCAAATTTTTTTTTAGGCTACGCGTATTGCAATGAAATATTGAAAAGCCTTTGGGCCCTACTTGTAAAATTCTTGAAGTTTGTTTTACATCATAATATTTTGATTCTATATTAGAAAACATTTCTTCATATTGAATATCGTTTTTGTCAGGATTTTCAATAATGTCAGCATAAAGATCTTTTGATGCTAATGTTTGACTACACTGGTAAATCCAAGTACCAATCTCCCTACGGAAATCAGAATCGGATAGGTTTGAAAAGGGAAATCCAAAACCTGTAACCATGTCTACAGAAAATTTGTAATCACAGCAAATATACAGTTGAAATTTACATGCAAGTGAGATTCCCTAGAGATCAGTGAATATTTCATTCTGATAAACACTAGAACTAAATTCTGCAGATAATAATATCTAAATTCTAAATGATATATATCTTGACAACTGTACTTAGCTTGACTTGCGGGTAAAATGAAGTTTCTTGGTCAAGTCAGATGGTGGTTGCTTCATGAATGCCTCAAACTTTGCCAGATCTGCGGGCGAATCAAAGTTGTACGTCTTTGCACTGTTCGCCGCTTGCTTTAAAAATATTCGGCCATTCTTTGACCAAATATATTTCCACTGTAACTTCTTCCTTAACTTGTTGATCGTTCCAAACAGTTTTTTTCTGGACGGTGTTAAAGATTCAGAAATGTACACTTTGTTGTCACTTTCTGTGGCGAGTGAGGAAATACTTGAGACTTTGCTGCCCGCAACTTCCTTTCTACTTCCATAGAATTCATTTCTGACGTTTTTACGGGTAAACTTTACAATTACCTTGTCGTCTTTACCTTTGTTAAAGGTTGGTAAGACATGTGCTGTAGAAATGTCCTCCTTATCCAGCTCAAGGCCCATTTTGTTCCCAAGTGAAAGAACGATATCCTCGCAGCTTAACTCGTCCGTTGGCAGGATTCCTGAGATCTCAATGCAGTCCCTTCGTAAATATTGTGCAAGATCGTCGACAGAGCACTCGAGATCTAATTGAGCTTTGCGGAAATCGTTTACTATCTCTTCTAAGACTTTATATTTGTTGTTTGACGACTGTACTTGGCTAATAATAGTGTCATATTTTCCTGACAAGAATGACAGCGACACCTCCAACTCTTTGATCTTTTGGTCATAAAGTGCGAACTTGGCCTTGACTGGCCCTAATTCCGTATTGATTAAACTCTTAATTTCCTCCACGGTCAACATGTTTTCACAAACGATAAACATAAACGATAAACGATAAACAAGAAAGCTACACAAGTAATTTTAGCCAAATTTTGGCGGAGCTAAAAAAAACATGGCCGGTGCCTTTGGCGCCATATGCTCATCTGACAGCCGATAGGAAGTCTCTCAGTGGAAGAAACAGAACACAACGCCGGGAACACTACCGTACTCTTTGCTAGAAGTGTTTGGGTTCTTTTAAGTTCCTCGACAGAGAGATCGAGAGACTGGGCCTACGGTTTAACGTCCTTATCCGGGTATTTGATAGAATAGCACCTAAAACATGTTATACTTTATTCTGCTCATATTTTTTACTTTTATTTCCCAAAAAATCCACTCCTAATAACAAACCACACAAACATTAACTGATTTCAGGAAATGGAGAAGGGACTCAGAGATGTCCACGTTGATTCTCTCAATAAGGAGCAGATAAACAAGATAGCCGAGGTATTTATCTTAACAAATCATTTTTCCAGCTACTAGCTGTAGTGATTAGCAAGTCTGACTAGCAAGCAGGGAGACGTAGGGCAGTATATCATTTTGTTCAGATGAGAACGCTTAAAAAAAGCGCAATACAAAGTGTTTATCCTAAAAGTTGTTAAGTATTCATCTTTCCCAGCCTTATTAACCTGTAATGTTGAAAGCGCAGCGATTATGGGATGTGGCCACAGTGATAAAAGTCAAGTATACGAGGCACAAACGTGCCAGAAGCCGTTATATTGGGCACTATGGTCACGTTGGTAGCGGGGTTTACCCCTTACACCTAGCATAAAAACAGAGAGTGTGAATGGTAGTAGCCATGGATAGCTACCAACATGGTTCAGTAACCATTTTAGTGGTTTCATGTTAGCTATACTAGCACGTTTGTACTAAATATACGTAGGGTTTACCATTTTAAAACCTGTATTTCAGTTGTCAGAGGCTTGGTAAGAGGCTTTAGAGGCAGACACATTCTCAAATGATGAAATTATTGAGCCTGGGGAATCCTCACGCCGATAGCCTTCGCACTTGAGTGCGTGTTCATCTTATAAATTGTAAATAATTTTCATTTTGATTCCTTTTTTGTCTATTTTAGATGGTAGGAGCGGATTTATCATCGAAACTTACTTTTAAAGAATTCTCAGCGGTTGCGGCATTGTCAGAGAGACTTTTCTACTGCGACTTTATGTAAGTTGATAGTGATATTGATACAAGTTCTCCGCTCGGGGCTTTACAGAACCTCTTTACAGTACATACAGGGTCAGACAGTTGAGGGTCTTAAGAAAGTCCGCCAGAAGAGCACACATTAAGGCGCGACTGGCAGTCGATAAGAAGTGCCCTCAGTTGATAATTATTCCTGATATTGACTATAACAACGTTTAGTGTATGCATACAATCTTTTAAATTGAATTGTTTAATTTTTTTTTCTTGTTAGAAATGAGGACACAAACATTGGGACGAGCACAAAGGAAATTGTCGAAGAGGCAGATTTTTCTGCTTTGCAGTGGAAATTGGACGGTTTTAAGGTGACAATGCCTAATATTTTCCTGACCAGTTACGTCAATGAAATAATGGAGTAATTTAAAAAAGAACTCAAAAATTCCTGAACACTGTTACGTTTCCGAGTGCAGTCCAAGTGGTCATAACTACGCTTCCAAGTATTTGCGAACTCAAAAACCTAAAATAAACGTTTCATGCTTCAAGGGAGTAGAACCAAATTTTTGCGATACATGCTTTTAACGACCGAGCTACGATATCAGGTCTAGCTGAAGCAGGTCATTTTTATTATCCCGGTTTATCATCAGCGCGCGCATTGATTTTTGAATAAATTTCATCACATGCCATGCCATGAATCCAGCGAGATGGAGAGTGGAGTAGATCCGGCCGCACCCATTTACGGGGATAAACCCGGATCAAAATTGAATTGATGATTTATCACAGTTACCGAACTTAGTCGTGACAAGAATTGGCTACTGATTTTGTCTTCCTTAAATCAATATTTATCACAGATAATTAGTTTTTTTGTTTGTACGTTGAATAAAATCGCAAGAACCCTTTGTTATCATTTTATACTCGGATAAACTTTGCTAGCTTTATTCATTAGACATCTCCGTAATTTGTTATTTATAATGGTATTAACTAGATTCTGATTCATATAATTAAAACTGCATTATTTTAAACCCTATTTGTGATTATGATTGCGATCGTTGGTGATATTACGATAATCAACAGAGAAAATTTTGATTTCAGGTTGATCCGAAACTGAAGAAAATTTTTGAATCTTTGTGAAACTTTGGAGGTTTCCATCTGATAGAACTGTTGTCAGTGGATTGCACTGGTTATCAACTTCACTCCAATGTGGCTTGCGGACACACCGTAATGAGCAGTATAGAACAGACACATTGGACTGATAATGAGAATTGATTCATGGCAAAAGGTGTTCAAAGTAAAACGAACGTACGGACATGAAGAGACTTCGAAACTAAAAACTTTAAGTAACCAATAAAATCTTCATCCCAAAAGCTAAAAGTTAAATCCTTTACAAGCCAGGTGGCCCGACGCTTATATCCAGTTTCTGTAGTGTTAAGCGGATGAGAGTCTTTGACTTCCTTACCAGCGGAAGAATGGAAAGCTGAGTTAGCTTAGTTAGGCGGAAAAAAAGGTCACACAAATCTTGAAATTTGGGCAGAGCCTTAATCGAACTGGGAATCTTGTGATCGGAAAGAAGAGATCTTGAGGCACAGTATGTATTCGTCAGTATTATTACTCTGATGGTTTTAATCTGCAGAAATTTTGGAAGTTAAACAACTTTCGAATATTCATTTGAATAGTGTTGGGGTTACTTTTCAACCTCACAACCATTCCTAACTTGATGATGAGTGGTGTTTAGAATGAGAAAAATCTCGTTTTGAAACCCAACACTGAGCACCAGCTCCATGTGCCACCTCGTAAAGGATTTAGCTTTTGCTTAACCCAATGTTACACTTGACCAGCTTTTGAACAAATCCAGCCCGGCAAAATATCTCAATAACTGTCTACTCTGACTACAACTGGGTAGTAGTCGGCCACGGACTAATTCAGGGTGTTTGAAATTGCGTGAAGCAAAAGCACACACACGCACATACCCACCCAAGGTGCCTACCAACCTCGAGTTACATAACACTTTTTAAACCCAAGAGAATTCACGGAGCTCAAACCTTTTGCGATAATTTTTAATAAAACGAAATGTGCGTTGCAAATTTACACTGATTTTATTATTTCTCCTTAAACGTAATAAATGAATATTAAACTTAATATATAAAAGTTTATAGACTCGTTTAAAAGTATAAAATTTATGGTTATATTAATCAATACAACATGACATATAATTGATAATTTTAATAACATCCTAAATTTGTTAAGCCAAGCTAATGGTTGTTTAACTTTGTAGTATTGCAGTGTATTAAAGTTCTTGCTATATTGTAGGGTGAATCTTTTGCCATTATTGTTTACAGTTCACTTCATTGAACTAAGATAAAAAAATATGAGTTTAAAACTTGGGAAGTCTCTTTTCAAGTGAAAAGCTATTCATGCTGTTTCTAAGAAGATATCCTTAAAACAGCTGGGTGGCAAAACAAATAATATCGAGCTCGTGGCATTTTTTAAAGGCTTCCTCGGGTCCGAGAAAATTTCAGTCACTAAGTGACAAAATTTATAGTTGCTAAAAACGTGTGTTTGTAGTTTACGAATTTTCGGCAAATCAATTCAGGAAGACTTGTTTCAATATAATTTGATAAAAACATGAGTAGGAGAAAAAGTAGGTCAAAGTAGGAAATTTATTAACATGAAAATTTACGAAATCAACGCAAGTAGCAGTAGTAGTGTTAAATTATGATCGCCTGTATTTAACTTTTGGTTGCTATGATAACAAGGAAGGCGCGATTTTTCACCTTCCGTGTGTTACGGAATTAAAAAGACAAAACAAAGTAATAGAGCGTCAACAGTCCACAGACACAAAATACAACAGGCGTCGCTTAAAAGTACACCAACATGTATATCATGACGTCCTCTGAAAACACTATCATAAAAAAACTAAATACTAATCGACTCGAGGAGCATTTGCTATTTGCGTTGAAATAATAACTGCTTCTTTGAACATTTAGGATCTTGCGTGTACAAACTAACTTTTAGGTTTTCTAACTCCATCACAGATGAAGAAGAACCATTTTTGCAATTGCGCAAAACGTTCTTTGATTTGCAGGCTCAAACTTCACAATTTTAAACTTATTTTTTACTGTTTTTACTGTTTTCCTTTGAAAACAATCCAATGAGGCACAACGCGCGCAAGAAATATCATACAGTGGCCTGCGTAGCGGCCCAGTTAGGGAATGGGAGGCCTGTGGCGGGAAGGACGAGAAGGAATAGGGAGCCCTAACCCGCCGCTACGCAGGCTAATCATAAAGTGGAGTACTTGATATATGAGCACGCACTTGTTCAACAACTCGCGTGATCTATCCGCTTGCAAATTCCAAGTACATGCATATTGGTTCTCTGGGATAGTTTAACCCATGTTCTTTTGAAACTCCAATACTTATAAAATCCCCTGTTCAGCATGCGCTGTATACAAACATACTAAATACCCAAATACTAGCAAGAGACAACTCAAGGCGTACTCAACACATGAGATTTGCACGGCGCTGTCAGCTTTTTAAGACCGGTCCGATTTCACTGCCGATATGTAACTGACACTGGAATCGGCGAGTGCTAAACGGGTTTAAGGATGGTACTTTTTAGCGGTATCTGGGTCAACTTTTGAATTCCATAGTGCAAGGCCTCGGGTCATACATCAAGCATTCTTTTAGCAGGATTCACTGCAAAAGGGTCTTGCCACATTCGCCAAAGATCGCCCTAAAACAAAACATTTTATTATAATTTTTGTGCGATAATGTTTACGTTAAAATATTGCACCGTGCACAGTAATTGGATTGAGTACGAATAGACGCCTTGGGTTATTTGTGGTAAAATATTGCAGTTGACCAGCATAGAAGCATAATTACCCTTAACTCAAGCCCACTTACCGCCCATAGTTTTTACTGACATTTTCCAGAAAGTATTACTCACAATTCACACTTTTTTTGTCCTCCTTGATGAATACACACTCAGTTACTTACCTTAAAATAATTCAATGTTTTAAACTTTTGAAAAACTGCCTTGCGCTCGGGAAAAAGTTTTGACGTTTGAGACCCAACCGGGGGCGAGTTTTTGACAACAGATATTATGGTCTACGAGTGGGAATTCCGACATAAACTGATCATGTACCCAAGAACCTAGGAGTAGAGTTTGACAGTTTTATAGGGCCGGCAAAATGTCAACAGTCCCCATTTCTTACCCGCCCTACTCCCCACGGGCATAACACTTTTAGATGCATGCATCCTGCATTCTGATTGGCTACTCTACTAGAGGCTATTTGTAATAGCCTACTAGTACAGAAGATGGCGGATCGAAAGAGTAATGAGCCCCGTTTTACTATAATATCAGGATTTTATCAATAATTTAATTTGTACATCCTTTTTTGACTGATTAGTAGGTTTATACTAAAACAATTAGACATCTCGGCCTCATGGACTTCGAGTTTGAATAGTCCATTCGGCCAGTGGCCTCGAGGGCTATTGACTCGTAGTTCATTCGTCCTCGAGGTCTAATTGTTAAAAGGAACAACTTTTATGTGAATTTCCCAAGAGAATTCTTTAATCTTTTCATTAAATATTCTAATTATGCCTATCCTTATAATATCCTCTGTTTGTCTCATAACCAGATTTTCATCAGATGTACAAATGAAATGAGCTCACCTTGACATAAGCCATGATCATAATTGGTAACAAGGTGAAGGGAACTAGATAGAGAAGAGCAGGCTGTGCAGCTTTGTACACCTCCGATACAACTGTAGCTGTAATTAAGCCTGAAATGCAAAGTGTAGTAGAAAGACAACTCGTTAGAGAAAATAAATACACTGGTTGGTTTGAAGAAATAAACTCTAAAGTCGGTATTACAATGCCAATATTCTTCTTTAGCAGAATCCTTCAGTTTTTCTTTCCACAAACAAATCACAAAAACAGATTCCATTTTTCAACGACATCAGTTGCATTAACCTACCATAATAAAGAACAAAATATATTTTTAGGGAAGACCTGAACATGTAAAAAGTTGGGGCAGTTTAGGGCAAGCAAAATCAAATATGGCCAATGACTTGAGAATTTTAGGTTCGCAAGTTCGACTATTCTATCTTTGAAATGCTATAACCAAGCAACATGAATGTGACTTGAGCGTTCACAGCGACTCTGTTGAAGCCAAATTATTTATATAATTTGTATTCAGTCTGGTTGCGGTGTTGACATTTTCTTGTTCAACTGAACCTCTTCGTTTAGTTTTGTTCCACTCGACTGTAAACTCATTATCATCAACTCGTGACACCTCCAAACTGCGGGTTGGATGCTCTACCCAGGGAGATACGAGGACCCTTAGGAGAGCGTGGGGTTATTTGTTTTGCTGATATGGACTTTCCAACGGTCGCTGATTTAAATTTACATCGACAAGATGCTTCTGACGAGATTTTACTTCGTTAGTCAATCTCGTGGTCCATAAGCAATGTCTTTGCTCTCCTATGGGGACAAGAATTACAATCACACATGATTCTTCAAACACCCCTGCTTCCTTTCCCCAAACTCAGAAACCCTGATAGGTGTTAGGCTAGCCTAGTTAGTAAGATGTCAATATTTCGTGCGAGAGGCTCGGGTTCGATTCCCGGTCGGATCACCACTCAGGATCTTATATTATTTGAGGAGAAGGTGCTGTCTTAGCTCTAATACCTGCAAATATTTAGACTTTCGCGTCTTTTCGGATATGGACGTTGAATCGTAGTTTCTCGGGGTCATATCTGTGTTTATGTGTGTGCGTCTGTCATGTGAAAGGTCTCCGTCCACCTTAGAGTGGTAAAGATGGCGTCCCCAATTAGTAGGGCTTTGGCCAACTAAATAAACTTGACACCTAAATAAAGCTGTTGTTATCATTATTATTATTATTATTATTATTATTATTATTATTACGACACTGGTTTTTAAATGCTTTGGATAACCTCCATCTCCTGCCACTTACCAACAAGATACCCTATAAGTGAACAGTGAAAATACGTTATTCTAGTCTCTGTTTCGGGAGTTAAAGCTTGTCGTTTAATATAATTGTCATATCGCATGACAAAGCAAAGTAGGAGACCAGGCATCACCTGAGAAATGGAAATAAAGAATAAATAAAGAATAAATAAAGAATAAATTTACAGTGTGTGATACAGACAGTATACAAAAAGTACATGATGCATCACATACATTGCAGTACCCATCAAATTCCGCACTGCATGTGAGAAACAACACAAGCAGTTTAAACCAGCATTGGTGTGAAATTTGCCTGCTCCTAACAGCTTGGTAACAATGATGCATTGGTACTGCAGAGGTCACTGGTTTGAATCCATTGCAGCAAAGATCATATTGCTTTTTAAACTTTTTATTCTGATCGCCGTTCCGTTGATCTCTGCCCTGACCTCGGCAGAGCCATCTTGGCTACCGTAAATCTGCGATTGAGCATCGCAACACTTATTAATTTCAAGGAGATTTCGGTGCAACGCTTATTTGAGGTGCGGCGCTTAATCGGGATACGGCGCTTATTTAAACAAGTATAACGTAGAGAGAATCACGTACTAGATATGTACAACAATTTATGATTTAACCATGGATGCTGACTTTATCAAGAAAAAAGACAAATACAAACATTTAGAACTGTTTCATGAGCCCGGATTCAAGAGTTTTCCGAATACAAAACTTTAGATTTCTTGAAGAGATAGTCTTATATCTCAAAAAAATGATAAATGGGGGTATTTGTTTCTACTCCAATTCTCTGCCGCGGCGTTTATTCCGAAGTGCGGCGGTTATATATTCGAGGATTTACGGCCGTCGAGAGGAAGGCCCCGAAACGGTGCACATTCTCTCCTGATGACCCGAAGACCTTGTTGGAATCCGGTATGTGGAGTAGTTCAGCTGGCAAGCACTCATGAGTGAGTTGTGTTCTGTTACATTAAAAACATTCCAACATATTGTGATTGTGTACTATGTAGGACATTTGTCAAATTGTTATACAATTACAAACAAACAAACATACAATAACGACCGAGAGAATGAGTTGATGTCCAGTCAATAATGGTCTACAGACTAGGAGTTTATGAGGCCAAGAGTGATTTTAGTGTCACACATTTAATAGTTTAGTAAACAGGTCACAATAAAAACAACAACACACTTTTGAATTAGCCAATCAGCATGCAGAAACTGCAACAGTCAAATGTAGGAGGATTATTATCGATAAAACATTATTGTAAAATTTAGCAAAACTGTAAATTGCTGCCCTGTCATTTATTACTGATAAGTCAGTACTTACTATGTCGCCAAGACCAAGCATGGAAAATCTCCCAGTTTCTTTCATACTATAAAAACAGCAAAATATGTTGGAGTATTGCATAAGTTACTAAAAATGTAACTCGATATCACTGCCTGGAATGCCGAGGGAAACTTGACAATAACAAAAGACTGATATGTTACCTTGGAAACACCAGTTTCCCTGGAAGAGATATCTGTGGACTGGCAACTGGTCTCATTCGAAATTTGTTAGCCACATAAGCTATCTAAAAGAGAACAAGAAGTTATAAAGCATTCAATAGCAGGCTCATTCATTGGATATAAAATCTAACAACTATTAAATTTTATCGCTGGCTCATATACAGAGTTCTCCAAAGTTAATACTCTGTCTAAATAAAAGAATTGAATGCGTTATAATCCAATCACCTCCACTTACTGGATTTGAAGCTTGTTGTGTTGCCACCTTCACCATAACATTAGTTTTGAATATATAGGTTGAGAAGAAGACCTACCAAACAAAAATGGTATTAAAATGGATGGGACTACAAAATTAATGTAACTGTGCTAATATTTCAGTCTATCTGTATTGTACATAACGTTTTTAAAAACTACAAGTACAGACCGGGCTAATATGACACTGAATCATTGGCTTGTTAATACAATATTTAGTGAAGAGCACAGGTCAGAGTTTAAGTTAACTTTTTATGGGTATGGCTAATAAAAAAAAGGTAGTCATTGACTACATGTAGCTACAGCAAAACCATTCTTGCCTTGGGCGAGTGATATAGAGTAAACGCTTCGTTCAGTAGTCTGTTTTAATTTTCAAAACGACCGTCTTCTTGGGTACCCTGTGTGACTGCTATAGCCCAATGCATGTCTACTTGGATACCCTGTGGTTATTAGTTACATCCCTCATCCTCTTACACAGCACCATGACAAAGGAGCTACCGCTGATATTAGCTGTAGCTACAAAAATGATAGAAATCCCCCACTAATGTTATTCATTTTATTCAATACACACATGTCCCCCAGCTGAAATGCAGTCGAAAGTTAATTTTAAAGTTTGAACAGACTGTGGAATACGGCAGTGTTTTCTGTGAACAAAACCTTTAATAATTGTGTGACAGAGTAATGCGTTGCCAGGCTGATACAAAGCTGATACAAAGCGATACATAATGCTGTGCCTTTGTTAAAACCAGTTTGCAAATTGCTCTCACTTTGAATTTATCTGACTTCCACCCAAAAATAGCTCTGGTGAAAGCCTGTGAAGCTATGGCGAATAGTCCTCAAAAGTCAAGTGAGAACCAGCAAAATTTGCCATTCGCCAGCCCTTATCTGAAATCCTGACAGACCTGCATCACATATAATACATTTGACATCAAAAATGTAATATATTTTTCTTCAACACAGACAGTATAGGCTATGCTTATAGGAGATGATGAACTAAGTATAAGAATTTTGGTATTTGCAAGTTGGGATTATCATTAAGGAAGGTTAGGATAATACCAGCCCTAATTTAGAAGTTTAGACAGTGACTACTGCTTTTAACAAATCTCAACTACTGCTATATGTTTTTTGCTGTTATCATCAAAACATACAATACCATAAACCTAAAAATTAATAAAACAGTGGGTTTAGTGGCAGCACTAAAATGTATACACTGTGAACACATATTTACATGTGAGTACCTTTAGTTAGAACAGTATGGTCTCCAAATTATTTGTTAAATGCAATTGAAACTTTTAATGGCTTTTTTGAAAACAAAATCATTGAAATATTAAAACAAATATTTTTGCCACAGTAGCTGTATATTACTGTAGGTGAACTTTACATTCCACTTTGTCTCCTGTTAGAATTTCCTATCTCAGTATAAACATTTACTGTACCTACCCAAAACACATCATAAGTTAAAAGGCCTGTCAGTAAAAGTGTTGATACTTTCAGGCTTGGCAATCGAATATAAGCTATCATGGAGACACATAGACCCATCGCCAGAGCTGTATGTGAGGCATAAAGGAAAAATATTTAATATTTAAAAACTAAATATTGGTGAATTTTAACAACAACATAATAATATATAGTAACTGATAATAACAACAATGGTCACAAAATAGGATTCCTGGTGTATAAGTTTAGTGATTAGCTTAATCCTTTCAAGAAACCTAGCTATTGGGATGGCTTACTAATCTTTTGAACTGTAGTTTCAATTGAAAGGGACTATTTCACTCCTCTAGATTTGGGCCACTAAAATCTATCTTAGGTAATTAGCTCCTATCAGAAGCTGGTACTGATTTTATTTACCTCAGGTATGAATAGCTAAAGCTAAATCCTTTACGAGCCTAGTGGCCCATGGAGCCGACACTTATCTCTGGTTTCTGTAGTGTTAAGCAGTTAAGTGTTGAGTCTTTGACTCCCCCTGGACGGGACACTAATCCATCGCAGGCTAGCTCCCAGCAAACGCTGGTACTCATTTACCTA